>MEHQ01002178.1:1077490-1129887 GCA_008828725.1 Saccharina japonica
AACTCACAGAAGTTCCGATTGTGGCCCGGGCGTACAGAACTCACAGAAGTTCCGATTGAGGCACGGGCGTACAGAACTTACAGAAGTTCCGGTGATACCCTGGTAAATACCCACCTCAAGGGGGCGAAAAAACTGCAAATGTACTCCTCAAAACATATACAAAAAATGCATTTCGAAATACTGCGATTGGTGTACTTCAAACATGACACACTATACCGGTACTAACGCGTATATACCATGCATGTACCATTGTAGCTAATTTCTGTTATACGTAGCTGTCTTTCACGATTTTCACGGTAAGGACCGTTCCAACTTCATGGGAATGACTTCCGCGGGCATAGATTTACCCCCCAAATCAAAGTCCACGTACTTGTGTGCTCGGTTTATGTGTGGTTGTGAGCGAGGTGGGTTGTACAATGTAATTTAATTTCGTAAATTCGTTTTTGGTGTGTGTCACTGATGAGACATGACGTCAGTATGCGTAACATCACTCCTCAAAAGATGTCAGGAGACGGCACTTTCACCCCTTGACTGACGGCAATTTTTCATTTTTTATCCTTGACTGACGCCAAAATACTAGGTTTCAGTGTAGAACACTCGAATCCACACCCTTGACCGATGCCCATTTTCCCTCGACTGACCGTCTCCTGACATCCTCAACGATACCCTAATCTGTACCGGCACACAGGATATTGTGCCGAGGGAATACCCTTACCCGGGGTATTGTGCCCAAGGTGTTACAGAACTTACAGAAGTTCCGGGTACGGGTATGGATGTCTTACAGAACTTACAGAAGTTCCGGGTTAGGGTATAAAACCTTTACAGAACTCACAGAAGTTCCGGGTATTGTGGCACGGGCGTACAGAACTCACAGAAGTTCCGGGCAGGTACAAACACGTTGTACCGGTACCCCGGGTATTGTGAAACGGGGAGTACAGAACTTACAGAAGTTCTCTGTAGGGTATGAAGGTCGTACAGAACTTACAGAAGTTCCAGGTACGGGTATAAAACCCTCACAGAACTCACAGAAGTTCCGGGTATTGTGGCACGGGCGTACAGAACTCACAGAAGTTCCGGGCAGGTACAAACACGTTGTACCGGTACCCCGGGTATTGTGAAACGGGGAGTACAGAACTCACAGAAGTTCTCTGTAGGGTATTTCCCGGGTAAATACCCCCCTACAGAACCTGGCCTTGGATATTTTGATAATCCTATCGGTTTGCACGATAGGTATCGATAGCTGTTTCATGAAATATATTGCTTCTACCGATAGGTATCGATAGACATCCCGCTAGTGTATTGGTTCGGGTAATTGGTATCGATAGACACCCCGCTGTTTTACTGGTTCGGGCGATAGGCATCGATAGATCTTGCAACATTCTATTGGTTCGGACGATAGGCATCGATATATCTTGCACTATTCCATTGGTTCGGACCATGGGTATCGATATACCTTGCACCATTCTACTGGTTCGGACCATGGGTGTCGATAGACCTTGCACCTTGCACCATTCTATTGGTTCGGACCATGGGTGTCGATAGACCTTCACCCTTCTACTGGTTCGTACGAGGGGTATCGATATTACGTCCACGCCGCATGCCCGTTGAGCATAGCGGAACATGCTCGGATCCGGCGCTGTCTGTCGCTGTTGTGCCCCAAGAAGCTACAGGTTGATGGCTTGAACAACAAGGCGGTGAGTACTATATTTGCAAGGCCTCGTGCTTCTTATACCCTGGATAATACCCTATCGAATAGGCTATTGGGCTAACAATTGGGCTAACAATAGGTCAGGAATTATGGCTATTGATACCTACTGAGAATCACAATTCTTCGGGTTCGGGGTATATCGATAGGTATTGTAAATAACAATAGGATTAGTGCAGTGGCCACAATAGCCTATTGTGAGACAAATATGCTTGTGGATGTGCCTATCGATAGGTATATTGGGTACCAACAGAGTTTGGAATATTTCCCCAATAGGCTATCGTCCGAGCAATATCTTCCTATTACTATCGATCAATACCTATTGATTGTATCGATAGCTGTGCAATGTTATCGATCGATACCCATTGCGCAATTCAATAGGTCCGAGCTTTAGTTGATCGATACCTATTGCCCAATTCAATAGGTTTGCTATGGTATCGATCGATACCTATTGATTGTATCAATAGCTGTGCAATGGTATCGATCGATACCTATTGGGCGATTCAATGGGTTCGAACTTTAGTTGATCGATACCTATTGCCCAATTAAATAGATTTGTTATGGTCTCGATCGATACCTAGTGATTGTATCGATAGGTGTGCAATGGTATCGATCGATACCTATTGGGCGATTCAACAGGTTCGAACTTTAGTTGATCGACACCTATTGCCCAATTAAATAGGTTTGCTATGGTCTCGATCGATACCTAGTGATTGTATCGATAGGTGTGCAATGGTATCGATCGATACCTATTGGGCGATTCAACAGGTTCGAACTTTAGTTGATCGATAGCTATTGCCCAATTCAATAGGTTTGCAATTATATCGATCGATACCTACTGCTCAATTCAGTATGTTCGTAAGGGTGTCGAGCAATGCCTGCTGCTCAACATAATAATCTTGCGACGATGCGATCGATACCTATCGCCCAATGCAATATGTTTACAAGGATGTCGATCGATGCCTATTGCCCTATTCAATAGCTTGACAAGTGTATCGATCGGTACCTATTGTCCGATACCTATTGCACAATTATATACTTTCGCAATGACATCGATCAATACCTTTTGCCCAATTAAATATGTTCGCAATTATAGCGAGCGGGGGGGGAGGGAGGCGGCCTCCCGGACTCGCCTCAACACTAAAACCAAGTCAGAATCTTCACACTAAATTTCAAGATAAAAATCCACACAAATTTCATCATGTTTTTCACACTAAAATTAAGATATACTGTAGTTATTCAAAGAGTCCAAAAAAGTGAAAAAAAATGGATCTCCAGAAGTTCGGTCAGAATCGAAAACTACCCAAAACTGGGCGAGATAGCGTTCTTACACTAAATACAAGATAAAAGCCCCGAAAAACAGAAATCGAGCAAAAAAAAAAAAACGAAAAAGGCCCACTGCTGTACGCACGTGCTAAACAAGGGCTCCGCCTCGATGCAGGCATTTTGATTTTGTCCGCTATCCCGGCCCCGCTCTGGCATAGTTCGGCGTACCCCTAGTTATACACCTATCGGAAGTACAATAGGCTACTGCTGTCCAAATCTAATAGAACCTATTGATCAAAGCAATAGGTATCGATAGACAATATAAAACACCTATCGGAAGTACAATAGACTACTGCCCAAATATATCCGGACCTATTTGCCAAAGCCATAGGTATCGATAGACAATTTCCAATACTTATTGGCCAATGCAATAGGTATCAATACTCGTAGACAATTTCAAATACCTATTGGCCAAGGCAATAGGTATCGATAGACAATTTCAAATACCTATCGAACGTACAATAGACTATTGCAAAAATCAGTGTGAACCTATTGGTCAAAGCAATAGGTATCGATAGACAATTTCCAATACTTATCCCAAGTACAATAGATCAGTGTGAACCTATTGGACGAATAAATAGGTATCGATAGACAATTTCAAATACCTCTTGCAGGTGCCAATAGGTATCGATAGGCAATATCCCAACCTATTGAAAGACCAATAGGCATATCCAATAGGCTATTTATTGTCCAGGGTGTGATCAGCAGCCGGAGAAACTGCCATTTTTCAAATTCGGCTTAGGGCATGTCCAAACAGAAACGAAAACGAAAAACGAAAAACGAAATGAAAATAAACAGGGCGCTGATTGGTCCCTGGCACAAACGTGTTCCCCTTCGTTTTTTTTGTTCTGAGAAAATCAACGATTTACAACCTATTGCGAAAAACAAAAAGTTGACAGCTGAAAAACGAAAAGGAAAACGAAAGCACGAGCAGCAACAATTCTCAGCGTGTCCTACTGGTCAGCGCAGCCACGTCAAAATATCACATCAGGACTGCCGCACGCAGCACGCAACCCACAGCTAGCACGGCAACCCACAGCCAGCAGGCCAACCACAACACCAGGCCCGACGTTCTAGGGACTTTGTTTGCCGGCGTTCGAGCCAAAGCGAAGAGAATTTGAGTAGAGTTCAGCATCATGCCCTCGAGAATGAGGTTGGAAGTTCGTTCTCAGTATAATTTGAATTTTGATCCCGGGGCGTCAAAGTTGGACACGCGACCACCTCCATGGGAGGCCCAACGACCTCCCGGTATCGAATTGTCGTCGCGTATGCCTGTTCCTCTGGTGGGCCTGTGGTGCCGAGCGCTAGATTGTCGGCATGTGTACATAGTTGTGAACAGCCCATAGCTTGTGCTCTCAGTATGTTTTCGCCTGGATCTTGCTGTTCCCAATTCGTTTCTGTTTGGACACATCGGCTAAAATGATATCGAAAACGAAATGATTTCGTTTTTCGTTTTTGATTTTCGTTTCTGTTTGGACATGCCCTTAGGGTACCAGGGGTATGGCGAGTCGTTTTTGAGTAAGAAGCACTTTCCGTGATGAAAAAGGCGTCAGATCGACCCGGCTGTTGAGACACAACTGTTAACCACGACCTACGCTCTCTAAAAGTACTCATAGGGAGCAGGTCTGAGCATCAGAACTTGAGACATGTTGTTTTCCGTAGGGAGTCGTGAAAAGGTGGAAAATATACCAGAAATAGTATTGCAACTGAAAAAAAAAAGGATTTGTTTTGCAGTCTGCTTTGCCAGTATATGTTTTGCCCGAAGCTTGGCATCGCAGTGAACTGCAAACGGTTTGCAGTTCATTGCATTTGCTTACGGGTCTAACCTTCGTCGGCGGCCCTCACTTAGCCGCCGGCGGAGCCCCGTTGAATTTTGATAGGATCGTCCGAAGGGTCAACAGCAGTCAAACAGTCAACAGCAGTCAACAGGGAAATTATCAAATTGTCAAGAGTCGGAGCCAGCAGTGGTATAATACGAGTAGTAGGTCGGGTTGAAGGACTTCATGATACTCGTTCGTACAGCAGTAGCTTCGCTACTTGTACATAGCGCTCCACGTCGCCGGACCCCCACGCCCCACGCCGCATACCTCCCACGCCCTATACATATGATGCGTGCCAGATTCGAGTGACAAGTACTCGTGCAAATGTCGTACCTGTCTCGCAATGCACTACCCTACGTACAGAGCCGTACTTGCGGCTGCTCCTGCCTGAAGCTGTACGAGTACCTCTGGCATGTTTCCTGCTGGTGTGCATCAGCTCAACTCTAGGTTAGACCCTCGGGTATGCTACATTGTACGTACGCTAACTAGAGATATGTGACGCTTGCTGCACGAGGGCACGGGCAGAGGTTTGCGGCCGGCACCGAGAATGGGGAGGGCGGTGAGGGTGTCACAACTTACCCCCCCCCCGAAAGGCCATCTCTTGGCTCTTCGCCTCAGATAAAGCAACACAAGGTCCATGTTTCAAGTGGGCGGTCTGCCTGCTGTACCTGTGCTCTCAAATTTTTCACTTTCGAAATCCTACTTTCTCTTGCCTTCGCACCCGGGTGTTGCCTCCACCAAACACACAGAAGCTTCCCCCCTGGTGGTTCACGACCCAATGGAGGGTGGGACGTGGAATCCTGGAAGCGGCACTTCTAATGCCACCTCAGAGTAGACACGCGCGCGGGCTGGCGCGCCACGGGGTGAACGAGCCAAAATTCAAAAGGAGTCACACCCGGGCTGAAATGCCGTCACAATTTTCATGAAAACCTCGCCAATCACATTTGGTTTTTGAATGGTTTGGTTTTCCTTTTGGGTTTCATCATTCTGTCCGCGTGTTGTGCATTGTGCATCTCGGCAGTTTGTCCTAGAAGATCGTGTCATAGGAGGGAGGTGGCGAGCTAACTCTTCTGGTGAGCAAGGACTACCCGATTTTCTACGGCAGGCAGCGCAGGCTGCTCTATCTGCCAGGTGCTACGAGTACTTTTGCTTGATTTTAGTACGTACTCTGCACGAAACTTCGTATTTTATAGGACTTCAAGACCTGAGACTTGAGTGCATGCCCCACACCCCACACTAAGCAACAGAGAGAGAGTGGGTGCGCAGCTGTGCAAGCTTGAAGCTTGGAGCGTTGGTATGCCTCACCAACAAGGCGCAGGGGGTGTTGCCTCAGTTGTACGCATTTGGTTCTACCTCCTTCAGGCTAAAAGTGTAACTCGACCCACAACAAACGGCACACCTCATGCGCATACTACTGCTTCTGCTGCTACGTTGACGTGTGGAAATTCAGGACGCCAGCACCAACTTTCAACATGTGTATGACTGCTACCTGTGCTGTTCAACATCTCAACATGCCCGTCCATTGCTCGTTGCTCACTGCACCATGCACCAGGGGAGAGACAACCAGGTCTTTGTTGCTAAGTACGATACATATCTGCTGTGTTTACCGCTCCTCTATGAACCTCCTGTCTTGACTACGCAGTAGCAACAGGAATATGTACAGAGAACAGCAGTACCAGGTATATGATACGCGATCGTATCATAATATAGGCCTTTTGAAGCAATAGCATTAAAGCTTACAGCATCATCTTCGCATCATCGAAGTATTTTTGAGTATGTACTACCACCGCAGGTATGTGCAGTCGTGGAGCCTGCTGTTTTACGTAATAAGGCGGTGTGCAGTCAGTACCGGCCCGCTCATAAGAAAGGAACTCACAAGAAAGTCGGCCTGAAAAACTGAAAAAAAAAGTAAGAAAGCTTCAGCCTATTAATAGTCAGTGCCTAAGCTTTTAAGAAGTGACCCCTTCCTGTGGCTAGCCTGCGCCCAAGGCACCATTCATTGTGCAGTACTATTACTAGGGAAAACGTCTTCTCCGGGACCAAAATAAGAAAGCGCAACATAAGAAATTGTGCTTTCGCGTGCGTCCAGAATAGGAAAGTCAGCCTGTGAGTCCGATTTCAGGTTTCTTGTGAGACGGCCGGCCGGTACTGTAGAGTGCACCGAGATTTGAATCACCTTACTTACCGGTATATCGGGTGGCCGCCTCATTCGGTTGAGGGCGGCTAACCGCCCTATTCGGTTTCTTGTTGTTGTCGTTTTTACATTAATTGATCGCGAAAAAGATAGTCCGTGGTCACAGGACAGGCTCCAAACAAATATCTCTCTTTTTTTTCTTTTTTTATATTCGCCCGTCTTTTCTATCTCCTCCCTACCAACTCGTAGTCGTAACTCAGATCCGGGGTCACAAAGTAGGCTCCTCTCCCTCCCCCCCCACTACGGTTCGTGCCTTGCATTTTTATCGCGAGAAGACTTCAGCCCTTTCTTCCCTCGTCGACTCGCATCGAAATGTGCCTACCCACGCTACTAGGCGCTCTCAGCAGTCGATTCCGTTTTTCAAGAATACCTCAGGAAAAAATAGTATACAAAATACAAAGTGTAACGCAGTACAATATATAAAAATACAAAGTGTAACGCAGTACGATATATAAAAATACAAAGTGTAACGCAGTACGATATATATAATAACTGCTGTGGCACATCGTACACCTCAGCCAAGAGAAAAGTATATCAATCCAAAGGAAAAAGGGAAGAATGAAAGAGGAAAAGACAAAAAGGAGAGGGAAAAAGAAAAAAGGAACAAAACGAAGAAAGTGACGACCCACAAAGCAAACAAAAAACCAGCACCGAGATCCATCAACAGGGAGAGCTAGCTGTCTATACGCATGTGCGTTTAAGATGAGCAAAAATTAAACAAATAAAAAGGGGCGAAGGACAAAGCAGGGACAGGAGAAAGGAAGAGAAAACGAACGAGAAAAAAAAGGGCAAGAAGGGAAAAAGGAAAAAGGAAAAAGGGAGAACGGGAAAGCAAAATAAAAACAAAACAGGCAAGGGAGGCATACAGAAGGCGAGTACGGGCGTCCCTACGTTAGATACTTCGGTATTGGAAAGGCACGCATCATGACGATGATCGCCATACCCAGTCGTCAGGCTTTTGGGCAACCCCCCCCCCCCCGTCGTGCCCCCGCCCAGGCCCCTCCCTCCCTGGGCGCATGGGTGTCAACGGTCCGTGTCGCAGTTGCATCCGCAGCCGTCGCGTGCCGCTTTGCTGCACCACTCCTCTCCGCATCATGCCACTCCCGCATAATAAACTCCGCCCCGTCCTCGACCACTCGAAACCAGCGGCCGGCCTTCTGTGCTGCCTCGCGCCACCCTTCTGGCCTGATGCCGAACGCCTTGAGGTCCTCCTCGATGTGCCCCATCCAGCCCTTCTCCTGTCCAAATGAATAGCCCTTACCATCGACCATCACCCCAAACATCACCCTCCTCGGCAGCCACTCCCCTCCCATGCGTGCGACGAAGCCGACGAACAATTTCCTCAGTCTGCGCACCGTCTCCTCAATGCTCTCGGAGTCTGTCTTGACAAGCGTGCGGGCGTAGGATAGGGTGCGGTCTTCGCGCTTCCGTTTCCGCCAGTCGAGGCACAATGAAGGAGCATACTGTGATGGACCTTCCGTAGCCTGGCGTCATCAACTGGTTTTGGGCTCCAGGTGGTGCACCCATACAGCGCCGTCTCGAGTACCTCAGTCTTCAGCAGCCGTGCCTTCAACCGCAGGTGCACACCCGGGCGGTCATAGACTTCCATCTTATATCGCCCGAAGCACGCCCATGCCCTCTGAAGTCGACGCGTTACCTCGACACTAAGATCCCGACTCGCGTTGATAACCCCACCCAAGTACACAAACTCGACCGTTTGTTTGTGCATCTGGCCGGCTGCAGTGACGTTGAACGACACGTTGCCCCCGTCTTTGGTTTGCAGGCACATACATGATCTCCGCCTTGGCCTCCGAAAACGTAAGCCCGAACGCCTCACACGCAGTCACGATCACCGTCACCATCTTCTCCAACCCTCCGGGTGATAGCGATACAATGCCCGCATAGTCAGCGTACAGCATTCCCCACAACGTATGAGCCTCCTCCCCCCCCCCCTCCCCCGTCGGCTTTGCTAGCCCGTGCCTTCCCCCTCGTCTTCTCCTCCCCCTTCTCCTTCTTTCGTTGGAGTTGCACCATGCTGTCCATGATGGCTGCTGCATCAGCGGTATAGCGTTTCTCGGCCACACGCAGCACCGCCGTGAAAAACGTGTTGAGCAGCAATGAATGTCGCGAAGACACACCGTTGCCGAAGACCCTGTTCCACGCCGAACACATCCGAGCACTCGCCATCGCCCAACCGCACGCATGCTCGCATACCGTCGTCGTGGAGTTGGCGGATGACTGCGAGCATTCTTAGTGGCATGCCAAAGCGAGATAGGACAGTCCACAGGAAGGCTCGGTCGACAGAGCCATAGGCTTTGGAGAGGTCGATAAAGCACATGAACAGAGGGGTGTCCTTTTTCCTCGCCAGTTGTTATCACCCCGATCGGGTGGTAACCGCCCTATTAGAGTAAACGCAGCCTTGTATATAGTGTACAGTAAAGTGTGCTCCTGACACAACAGATGGGAGGGGTGGACGCACCTTGATAGTAGATGTTTACGGGGTTTTGTGCTTGGCGCCTGAAGCCGACCCTCCCACCCGAACCCTAACCCGAACCCGAACCCTATGCCAGTGGTCAGTGCTGGGATGCTGTGCTTGGTAAGACTCTAGGTTGACTCGGCCGGCGTGGATGCTGAGCTTGGAAAGACTCTAGGTTAACTCGGGATGCTGTGGCTGAGGAACACTCCAAGTTGATTGAGCCGCGTGAAACATACCCTTAGCCAACCAGAGTGCCTAAATAGCTACCTTAGGAAGATATACTAGCACGCTTCGTCCAGTACTGACAGATGGCCCAGAGTGCCACACGGAGGGAGATTGCGCTATTCAGACTTCAGATTTAATCGGAAGGTACGGCTTTCAGCAGTACAACAACCAGTAGTAGTACCAGTGCTGAACCCAGTGAACATGTGTGATGTCAAGCACGCGCAATACAGTACCACAGCAGGGCAGACAGGTGCACACACACTTTTGCATGCTGCGGAGCACCAGGTATAAATTACGTGAGCTACATACGTGCGACCGAGCCCGCTGAAGACATGTTGTACGGCCACACTCTTGTACTCACAGGACTCTTCGCACAGCTACAGCTACACCTTCAGAGCAGAACCCCAACCTCTGTACGCCACCGTACTGCGATTGCAATACAAGACACCTGATAAGAAACAGGAAATCTGGTCTAGGCTGGATTTCGTATTTGAGAGGGGGGTGCTTTCTACACTAATTTCAATATAATGACTCCCGAATTTATTATTTTCCTTTAAATCTCAGCCTGGCTTTCTTAGCAGCCTGTTTCTTGTTAGGTGTCCTGTACTGTATGTGTATAATGCACTACAAAAGTACTCCGCTGTGCCGCCCCCCTTCCTAAAGTTACGTTTGAAAGAAAACTATTGTCTGCCTGTCGCACTGTCTTAAGAGACATGGGCTTTCGTGAACGTCATCCTGACCTTATGCAGGTAAAAAGTAGCATCGCCATTTCTGCACGCCGCCGCCGCGCTCTCTGGTGAAACGAATCGCGACGGAAGCTCCACGAAGGGTGGGAGAGGGCACCGGCCCCACGCGCTGCTCAATCGCGACACCTCACGTACCGTTACTGGCTTTGCACCCCCCCAATGTCTGCCTGGTCGGCGAGAACCCGACGTGCTCCGTCCCGGCGATTGTAAGGATGCGTAGGTATATGGTATACGACTATTACGGTGGACCATAGTAAACACTAGTAAATAGGACCAAATATTGTTACTAAAAATAGGGAAATATATAGGTTTTTGTGTTTACCCTAGGTCCTATTTACTAGTGTTTACTATGCCTTACACCCGTAATACGGCCATGCATGACATGTGCCTAATGTGGGCACCCCCCCCCCCTCCCTATGTGCTGTATCTGCTGTGTGTGCTGTGTGTAGATGAGTGACTTGGTGACCCCGA
Source organism: Saccharina japonica (assembly GCA_008828725.1). Taxonomy (NCBI): domain Eukaryota; class Phaeophyceae; order Laminariales; family Laminariaceae; genus Saccharina; species Saccharina japonica. Next base: position 1,088,454 of record MEHQ01002178.1, read on the forward strand.
CGCCCACGAGGGCAGGCAGTGGAGGGGTTGGGGCCTCGGGCGGCGGGACTGTCTCTGCTGTACCTCCCCACGTGCCGCCGGTGGCGGAGCTAGCCGGAGAGGCAGCCTCGCCGCCGCCCGCCACCTTCACCGCCGTGATCAACATCAAGTGCCCGGACCAGACTGGAGTGGTGAGTGTGGAGCAACGGTTACAGCAGTCGTAGGTGACAAGGATGCGTACTAATGGTGTGCGCATCTGTTGATCCTCTTGGGCCTTCAAAGAGGGAAAGTGACGCTAAGCATTGTCGCTTTGACAGCAACGGCCGCTGCGTGATTGGGGATTACACAATGGTTGGAATTGGCGGCGGAATTTCAATGCAAGGAGGCGTGTATACGTCACGGGGCGCGACATGCTCCTACCCGTACTTATGGGCCCTCACGCTGCTCGTAAACGGGTGGTATCACCATACATATCATTGTTTTGGTCGCTACAGCACAGGAAACCTAATAATAAACAGGCCATTAAGAAAGGCAGGCTGATATTGAGAGGGAAATAGTAAATTGTGGAGTCGTTTTATCTTGAAATTAGTGTAGAAAGCACCCTTTCTCGAATGAGAAATCCAGCCTGGACCAGATTTCCTGTTTATTATTAGCTGTCCTGTACTGTATCCCATATATCCATTATATCCCTTATATCCGTTGTATCCCTTACATTCCTTATCCCTTATATTCCTTAGATCCCTTGTATATATTATATCCCTTATATCTCTTACAAGGGACATTATATCCCTTATAAGGGATCCGTCCCATAGGGGTTAATAGACTCACCGCGTAGCACGCAGGATAGCACACACACCCTGCTGTAGGAGATTTTTTCAAGCTGGTTTTTATCCACAAGGGGTTATACGAACAGTGCAGACAGAGCACACGCCGAGGGATGCGTCTTTGGAGTATGGAAACATTTCGACGAGATGTGTTCAAACCCATCATTTGTACCACACCCATTAACTCGTACCATGCATTTACTTGTTCCCCCCTTGGTTTGGAGTAGTCCGGCTTTGAATTTCACCCGACGGGGTGTGTGACGTTATCACCCGTGTTGCACGGTAAGGGTACCAGGTTATGGCACTCTGTAGCATGAGGCGTACCGGGCACATCACCCTAGGAGCAGAGCAAGCCACAGCGAGGGATTAACCCATCGCAAGACCGAAAGGTAGAATTAAGGTAATAAGTACGAATCATATCTTAGCGGCACGGGGAAACATCCAATGACTGATGTTGTTGTTGTCGTTGTTTTAAAGTGTTTTTGTTTTCATTGTTTCGTAAGATTTATTAAGTTTCGCCCTCCAACAATGCATTGCGCATGTTTCAGTCAGACAGAGAAATCGAATATCTGTCCTCTTGGACCGCAGTAGCCTCTCTTCTTTATCACTCTGAGCCAACAAATATGCCGCTTTCCTTGACGTGTTATTGTTGAGGAAAGAAACGCCACCTCCCCACAATCGAAGCCCACCTCGCTTTGCCACTGCGCCACGAGAGAGGGGGTTTTCTCTGGGGGCAGGTCGATGTTTGATTCGATACCGTCCGCACACGGTGGAGAAAACGGAGGTGACACTACCGCCGTGTACTCCTTTGAAAATTTTACACACATCGGACAGATCATGATCTATCTATCTACAGATAGATCGTCTAGAACCTAACCTGCCGTTACGAGGTATTGTGCAGGATCTGTAGAGTACAGCTCCCAACCCAGGAAACATCTGCTAAATATATATCATGCAGATTATGCGGCTCCCACCCGGCAGCATGAGCCTCGTACATAGATCATGCAGACCAGGGAACTATTTTCCCTCAAAGGCCTAAATCATGGAGTGGAGATCGGTGTTCTGTCCGATGCGCGAATGATTGGCAACTGCTGTTGGGGCAGCAGTGCGCAGGTAACTGACGAGTGACAGGTATCAGGTATGATATCCTGGTACCTGGTATGTATGTTATTCGAATTCAAGACCCGAAAGGTATACGAGTAGTTTAACTCCGTGGAGCCTGCGAGTATTGCGTTAGAAATCGAGACAGACATATTTATTTTTTGTAGACTAGAGACTGACGCTCATCAACATGCGTGATATACCGCTCTGGGTGTAAACGTACTATTATAATAGTCGTTTATGGGTGTTTCTATGGATACTTCCTTGACTTGGAGAGGCCGTTGGTTTGTTCGGTTTCTCTAACGCCGTTTGACGTGCCGCGCCGCTGCATCCCACCACACCGTCCCCCCACCCCATATAATCCCATCCAATCCCATCCCACCCGTCCCAACCCATCCCATCCCAGCCCATCACATCCCATATAATCTCATCCCATCCCATCCCATCCCATACCATCCCATCCCATCCTATCCCATCCCATCCCATGCCATCGCATCCCATCCCATCCCATCGGTGTAGGTGGCAGCTGTGGCGCACCTGCTGCACGGGTATGACATCAACATCGTCGAGACGGACCAGTTCACCGACCCTTTTTCCTCGGTGTACTTTCAGCGCTTGAAGATCGACTAGTGAGTCATGTCCTACAAGTAAAAGGGATCGTTGCGTGGTATACAGAAGGCGTCCGCTAGTAAGAAATGCCAAATTGGCGTCGAGGCCCAATTTCTTGTTAAAGTACCACCATTTGATTGGGCACAGGCTACTTGAAATTGTTGTATGGGGTTTTGTATGGCATCCAAACCCAGAGCACCGTTCCTTCCGTTAAATTTATTATATGTTTCCTGAGAAAACGAGTTTCAAGTTCTTACGACCGAATTTCTTAAGAGCGGGCGCCCTCTGTATATGTAGGCTATTCACGGGTGAAACCCCCCCCTCTCGATATCCTATACTACGTAAAAGGTACTGATAGGCAAAAACAGGCGTTCTAAACACCTTCTGGAACGCCAAAAATACCGCAAGGTGCGAGTTTGTCTTACGTTATGTGCACTCTGCGTCCTTTCTTATCGCGTGAAAGGTGTCTAGAGGGTTTCGGATGGATAGGCCTACCTTCTGTGGACTTTGTGTGTTTTGTGGCGTTCCAAAATGTGCTTAGAACGCCTGTTTGTTGTCCGCCCTGTATTCAAATGTCGAGAAGGCGTCTATTAGGGGTCCCGTCCATCCGTGCAGTTGTCGAGCGTTAGTGATGGGTGTGTCGTCGGGCGAGACAATGGAGTTGCGAGAGGCAGGCGCGCTGGTGAGGGCAGTAACGTCCTTCTACGGTGAAGAGTAAGCTTTCTTTTGGCAATATTCTCTCCGCTGCAGTCATCGGTTGCAGGTTGTATTCGCTGGTGTGGCCATTGCGCAAGTTCTACGCCTCGCATGTTAAGCTGGTACCCGAGTCGGGAGGATAGTTGTGCAGCTGCAGACAAGGCCATGCAGAGGGGGGGGGGAGACTAATATATGTGGGCAACGGGGTGCCACGCGATGCATCGTAGCGGACAAGCAGCACAGCCTTTTTTTGTCTCCTCCGGGGGAAGGGTGAAAATAAAGCTTGAGCTCACCTGTGCAAGCGAGCGCGCTCTGCTTTGGATGTTCACGCTCGCTAAGTATCGCCTCATACTGTGTGAATACCAGAAGCCGTGTAGCTAGTCCACAGCGGGGTCGGCACTAGTGAAACCTCTCACCCTTAGGTCCCACGCTCCACACCGCCTTGTGCGATACGCCAGCGTTTTTCCGACATGGTGCTGCGTCCGTGTGACCTTCTTGCCTCTCGCTGCCACATACGAGTACATGTAACAATAACACTGATTTCGCTTTTTAATTTATGGTCTAAAGTGCACGATTTGCTTCAGTTACGTGCATTGTTTTGGTCTTGTTTTCCCCCTGAGATATGGTTCCGCTCCAGAGTTTTTGGAGCTTGTGCTGTGACCGCAGATTCGATTTTAACCCATCCCATCCCATCCCATCGCATCCCATCCCATCCCACCCCATCCCATCCCATCCCATCCCATCTCATCCCATCCCACCCCCTTCCATCACAACATGCCGCGCCTTTTTTTGTGTTCCATATTATGCGATATCGACGGCGGTCGCCAGCACTCTCATGTCCATTGGAGCGGCGAACACCCACGTCTTGGAGAAGGCCCTGCAAGAGGTGGGTGGCAGCCCAAGGAAGTGAAAATAGTAAACAGGGATGAAAGCCTTGCCCGTATTTTCAACATTTTGTATATTCACGGTGGCAGTACAGTACGCGACATGTGTCATGTGCTAATAGTTTTGGGAGTTCAGAATTTCAGGTGATAATCTCTTCTTTTCTTCAAAGAACTTACAGGTACGCACGTAAGCGTTTGTGCTCATCGAGAAACGTCGCACGAAATCCTATACTTCGTATATTAGCCTTGAAGAGCCTATTCTCACCGGCGACGATCACAATAAGCCGCGGGCGTTGGCCAAAATCGGAGAGTCTTAACTACTGCCGCGTACTGTAGTCGTGGGTGCGTTTTTTTCCCGGACCACAGACCTCAGTCGCCTCAAGCCCTTTAGACTTGGCGCGTGGCGGTATCCAAGGCAGCCTCGTGGTGAATGGGTGCCGGGAAGATCGCGTACGTGCGGCGCCAGTCCAGTTTCCATTCCGCGCGTCAAACCCTTATGAGGCTTTTGTTTGCATATGTTCTGCTGCACCTACAACTGTAGGTCTGTATGGTAGTTCATGTTCCGCATACCTTATCGATACTCTCTTGCCGGGCAAGGGGTAGCAGCGGAGCTCCCGTGTGGTGAATATCCCTGCTGTGCTTCCCGCAGCAAGTTATCGTAGTACTGACTGAGGCAGGAGGTCTAGGTGAAAGGGCGCGACGTGCTGTGTAGCGGTGGTGGTCGCTACCCGGGTGGTCGTTATTGATCAGACGGGCCCAACTCGTCCACACCTGGTCGATGACCTCCCTTAAATGCTCAGCTCTTGCTAAATAAAGACTCTGCGGTTAGGCCCCCACGGAGGATGTAAACTTTGTTTCAGGTTTTGACCACCCACAAGCAGGCGTGCGTGCGGCGCACTGGAGGTCGCCCACACCGTATCAGTCATCTCTTGTACTCTTTAATATATATATATCAAGTGGTACGTGAACCACTTCTGCTGCGGTGGTCAAAACTGTGTTCCATGTTTTTTTCTCGCGTTTTTCACCGTTTTCACGCGTTTTGTACATCTCGTGCGTCGACCGCTCTGCAATGGACGAACCGACGGGCCAATGGTGGTATGCGCTGCAACGGACGAACGTACCGACCAATCGTGCTGCGCCGAACGGACCGACCGACCAACCATGCTGCCCTGCAATGGACGAACGGACCGACCAATCGTGCTGCCCTGCAATGGACGAACGGACCGACCAATCGTGCTGCTCTACAATGGACGAACGGACCGACCAATCGTGCTGCCCTGCAATGGACAAATGGACCGACCAATCGTCCCGTTGACAATGAATATCCTTCGCACCCCGCACGGGGGCGGCTGCAGCTTGCCGGCCGATACCGAATGGAGTGGTCGATTTCTTACCGCAATCGCCAGCAAAAGGTCGCCGTTCTCGTATCAAAGGATGATCACTGGTGAGTGTCGCGCATATTTAGCACCTGCCTACTCCCCTGGACATGCCTTGTTGCATCGCTTTTTGCGATTTCGTCCGCTGTCTTTGGCATGCAGAGGGGATACCGTCTGTAATATGCACTCGCTGTTTCTTCGGGCTGTGATGCAACGTTCATGGGTTCGCTGTGTTCCGTTGAAGCTATGCGCGATCTGGCAGACGCTGATATACATGTTGATATTTTTGTTGTTGCTTCTGGTTGTTCTCCCATTACCTCCTTGCTAAAACCTAGCCGTAGTCACGATGAGGCGCGAGACGTGTGCTTGTGCTTGAGGTGCTGTTGGTGAAGGAAGTGCAGGTTTTACCCGTAAACAGCGTGCTCGGATGCAGCTATACCCCCCCCCAAATTTCTTCTTGCTTTTTTTTTCGAGTTTGATGCTCTTATTTTCCGCAAGACACTGTGGTCCGGGCTACCGCAAGGGCTTAAAGCGCAGGCACCGTCGTTTTGCCTCGTATCATATGCTGAAGGTCTGCAACATGGGACCGCATCTGCTGCCTGTCTGCGGCGTGGTATATAGCACCCACGACAAAAGAGAGACTTGGACGTTGAAGCAAACCCCGCACCTCGAACAGATAATCGATTGCCACTTTATGATCTAGATGTTTCGGGGCAGATAGAGTGCTCATATGTATGATCTGTATGATCTGTGTGATATATATAATCTGTATGATCTAGCTCATGGTGCCGGGTGGGAACCGTATAATCTGCATGGTCTACTTTTGTAGTACATGCTTCCTGAGTTGAATCTGTACTATGCAGATCCTGCACCTCTCACAACTAGATGATCTAGATGGTCTGTACTGTACAGATATATCATGATCTGTCTTGAGGTGTGAAAAGTTCCCGTATTAATGTACCCCAGCCGAAGACCCGGAATGAATGCATTCATTTGGTAGTTTTGTCCAATGGCACCATGACGTGTACAGCACGGCGTTCGCATCGGCGATGATGATTAGTATCATGTTCTCACATTGTTGATATAATGGCTGATTTCCCTGATAATATGATAAGCCAGCCCGTCGACACAAAAATATTATTAGCGCCCGTCTACGACTGCACTGTACATAAACACACACAATATTAATAGTGGTCCCTCTATAGTGCCGGTTGGTCCCTCTATAGTGCCGGTTGAATAGTGCCGGCTGCCTGCTATACTCGTAGTGCCTGCGAAATCGCTTGGCACAGACTGGAGTAACCAGTGTGGCAGTGTTCGGGGTAGTGCCGGTATTGTTGGCTTGCGCATACCGGCACTATACAGGGGACATTCCTGTAGTCAACTCTAACTTTAATTTCAAGTAATTTTTCCCCACAACGGGAGTGCAGTCCTAATAAGCCGCACGCCTAAACGGGTTAAATAAAAAACCGTCGCGGTGGACGATAAACAAGCACAAAATAATACGTGCAACCTAGTACGTAAGAAAACGGTACTCCCGGGTGTGGTTTATTTATCTTACAAAAACAAAAGTCTTCGACTCAGGAAGTTTTGATGGAAGTATTAGGATCACACGCAGCTACGTAGCAAAAATTGAGTTTCGCCAAAATATACTCGTACCTGGTATAAAATGTATCACAGCTGAGGTGTGTGTTTTATTTTAGAAACCACAAAATATCATAGTGGCTGTATCTCCTCCATGAAGCAGCGCTTTTCACCAATGATACATCGTGTCGCACGACACCGCAACGAAACTCTTGATTGTGACGACTCTTGCGCTTTTCTGCTCCACCGTATCGGCAGCCTGTACGACCTTCTCATCAGACACCGCAGCGGGGAGCTAGACTGCCAGATCACGGTTGTTATCAGCAACCACGACAAGCTCAGGTGAGCAGACTGCCAGTCACGTGTAGCCCAGTCACTGGCTTGGTCGATGCGCGCTGGGTAGCAAGCGGGTTGTGGCGGTGTAAATGTGTACTGAGAAAGAAGGAGCAAGGGAAGCTATTGAAGGACTACTGCAGTAGACAGAGGTTAAGCAGGAAGTAGGTGCAATATTTCAATATGGGGTGGGGTGAGCGACATTAAGCAATTCATTAATTACTTGAGCCGAAGAGTGAATTAATTAATGTAATGTTTTTTAGGGGACCATATACTGGCGAGGAGAGCCGCCGCCGGGGGCCTAACCCGAAGGGGCGGTCGCGCGGTCGTAAATGCAGCAGTAACATCTGAAAGTGGTTCGCCGGAACGATTGCGGAGTCGCCCTTTTCTCTTTCGACTCATGAATGCCTACCTACAGTGTTGGAGAAAAATAATACCTGTTCTATTTGTTTTTTGTGATATTCAAAAAATATGTCTTTTGAGTTTTTTTTGTGTGTTGATATGATAAATAAGTATTGTTTTAAAGATAATTACAATATAACTTAGTTCCTCGGCTGTTGCATAAAATTCCCAGACTGTGCCTAATGTTTCGGCTGTTGCATAACATTCCAAGACTCTTGCCTGATTCCTCGGCTGCCGCATAAAATGATCACACTGTACCCGACTCCTCGGCTGTTGCATAAAATTCCCAGACTCTTGTCTGATTCCTCGGCTGTTGCGTAAATTCCCTTGTCTTCAGGACGGTGGCAGACATGTTCGGTGTCCCGTTCCGTCATCTACCGATCCCTTCGAAGGAGGAGGGGGGAAAACGAGTGCAAGAAATCCAGGTGCAGGATGTAGAGCAACCCCCCAAGATGTGCTTTCGAGGTCATAACACTTGTTCTAGCTATAATGTCGGGGTTGATTGTGGTTGACTTGAAATTCCGGGGGCGTCGCAAGTTTAAAAGAGAAAACACACAGCAGGAGTTCGTTCCTCGTACCAGCTACTCGTACGTACTGTAGTATATAGCCACCGGGAAATAACGTAGAACATAAGAAAAAGGTCTTGAAAGCTAAAGAAAAAAGAAGGAGCCACAGGGCAAGCAACCGGGCGAGTAACACCGAGCAGCCCAAGCGAGTTCATAGCTATTCTATATATGCTGTAATAAGCCACGGCAGCACTGTTGTTGTTGTTGTTGTGATTGCTGTGTTCTACAATCGAGTTAAGCCCTTTAGACACATTTAGCACTGCACTCCCGCTCTGGAGACAAAACGCTTGAAATTAGAGAACCGGGGTGTAGGCTTGTCAGTACTCTGAAACTAGAGACTAGTACGTAGTGCACTAGTCAAAGGGTTGAATTGACACACGACACAGACGTGGAAGTGTGATGAGCTTGATTTTTTTTTTCACCAATGCGCCGAAGGTTGAAAAAAAAAGGAAAACATGTTTTAAAAAAAACTGCAGCGGTTCATGAAGGGGCCATCTTCGCTGTCGTCTTGCGCCCCTCAGTTTTCTGCGCCTCTCTCGGTGCTGTATTTCTTGAGCGGTGGCACCTTGTGTTGTCTTGAGTGTCTCGACGGTCACGCCTGAGAACATGATGCAATACCAGAAAGGCACAGTACGTAGCGATGACGAAAAAAACAACGTATCTCGGCTAAAATGCGGTGTAGTAACCTGATTTTTGGATTCATGTATGTTGTCGATTCCCATTCGGCATCCCGTGACGCGGAGGACCAATATAATTTTAACAGCAAGCTATATACAGGCACGCGTCGGACACATGCACCCCTCAGACAGATCATGTACAGATCAGATAGATCAGATATATAATTCCCACTTCATGGTCTAGACTAGATCATTCAAGGCAGATGTGTTCCCGGTTTTGTATGATCTGTATGATCTGTATGATCTAGCTCATATTGCCGGATGAGACCCCTATAATCCGCTTAATCTAAAGCATGTTTCCTGGGCTGGATCTGTACACACACAGATCCTGCACAACCTTTCACAACGGCAAGTAAGGAAGGAACTAGATCATCTAGATGATCTAGATCATGATCTATGTGTACATTATCTATCTGTCCGAGGTGTGCAACCAGGCCACCATAGTCTCACCTTGTTCTGTCTTTGGAGCAGGACGTGCATTCGCGTATCACGTATGAAGAGAGCGTTTTTGTTTTATTGCACGAGTGTGTACAAGGCCCGTTGAATACATGTATAGATACCGCTGACAGCATGCCGCCCGTTGAATACATACGAAGTATATACATACCACTGACAGCACTACGCCCGTTGAATACACATGTACATATATACCACTGACAGCATTACGCCTTTCGTGCCTTTTGATGCAACAGATCGAGGAAATCCTTGAGCGGGAATCGATCGATCTGATTGTCCTGGCGAGATACATGCAGATCCTCACCAAGGACTTTTGCGACAAGCATTGGAAGTACACCATCAACATCCACCACAGGTGTTTGAAGTTTGCAGGACTCGAGTAGCCTATATATTGCATTTTACTTCTACTGTGCATCAACCGCCTGCCTTCTTGTTAACGTACGTACCTAGCGTTAAGAACCGTTGGAATGTATTCGTTACCGCTAAATACCGTTGAGAGCGTTTTCCCCATGGGGCCGGATTAGTCGAAGCTGCGCGAAGTCGTAAACACGATGGTGGTACCACGAAGATGCCTTTCTTGGATCGGCCGCAACTCCGCCAATTATTTTTACTAGCATATTGTTTCATGTTTCATTTTTTTGTGATGCCCTTGACAAATGCCAGGATAATTATTCGCCCAAATTTCGATTGGAGCACGTGTTCGACTTTTGAGTCTTCGTGCATGGTGAAGGCTGAGCTCCACAGTTTATACCTGGTGTATATTCCCTCGCTTGCGTTGGTTGGGACCAGTCGCCGCAAAGGAGCACCTGGTTCACCATAGGAGGAAGTGGCAGGCTGCTCGTAACGTGCTTTGCGGCATGCCCTTTTGTGTTTCGTGTCACTGTGGTCTGGGTATTACGTGTTACCTCTATACGTGGAGATGCTGTGCTGGAGAAGTTATGACGCGTCGTGTCGGAAGGATTAAGCCTATAAAACCCCTTTGAAGCTTCAGAGGAAAATAATGCCGGGAAAAAAATGTCGATTATAGCGTCGGCCACACCAAGCAACCCGGGCTGCTGGGGAAGGGTAGGGTAGGGTACAGGGTGTGTGTCCGACATGCAACATTGTGAACCCAGGGAGATGTAAGACACCCACGCATAATGATGGTACATGTAATGCTGCATGCCCCTCCTATAATAGACCGCGCTATAGAAGACCGCGCTTGTCGTTTTTTAGGTCGCTATGCCTGGACCACAGGGGTTTAAAACATTACGCACCAGTTGAGCGTTCTCCCCTGCTGCTTCAAAAGATTCTCGCCCTTTCCGCGGGGTATTAACCCCCCCCCCCCCCCCCCCCTAGCAATGTCTGTCTGTTCGGTGAAAACCCGACATGCTCCGTCCCGGCATTGTAGGGACGCGAGGGTCTATGGTCATACGACTACGGCCATGCATGCTAATGAAGTAACCCCCCTGAATATCGAGTACACTACGGCCATACGTGAAAATGAAGTACCCCCTCCCCACTTGGTTGATGTTCCCCTGGATAATCTGGGGCAATTTTGCCGTTTTTTTTTGTATCCGTGGAAAATGCTGCGAACCCTGATCCCGCTGTGTGCAGCTTCCTGCCTGCGTTCATGGGAGCCAAGCCGTACCACAAAGCGCATGCTCGCGGAGTGAAGATCATTGGCGCGACGGCGCACTACGCCACGACCGATTTGGATGCGGGTCCCATCATCGAGCAGGTCAGAAGGGTTATAAATGTGACACTAGGTACCCTCGGCTGTGTGCTGTGGTGGGCGTAAGGCACCCATTTTCTGAGGCTTTTTCCCTTAAGGAGGGAGCTCTTTATGTCTCGCTCAAAATCTGGCGTTTAAGATAAAATGAAAACTTAAAACCCAGGGGTGAATGAAAAAAAAGAGAAAACGGACCCAGAGAGAGCAGACGCATGCAACGTGGTGTCAACTACTACTGCTGCACGACGCTTTATGTGTGCCTCGTTCAATGTGAAGTCGGTGTGGTCCTTATTCTTGTCTCGTAGGTGGTGCGTGGTGTGTGTATTCCGTTCATGCGGTGGGTCAAAAACGACCAAAAACCAGTCGTACGATAGGTTTTGCATGATAGTTGCGAGGCGGTGTCAAGTCGGAACGTCTCCCCTGAGTTATTTGCCAGAATTCGCGACTTTGAAGGCCCAGAGCACGCCCCACGGGCCTCGGCCGGGACCCGCACTTGCGCCGTGGTATACACGCGGCCCCCCTGCGTGCCCCGCAGCCGACAGCGCGAGAAAAGACCCGCGGCCGGAGGGGAAAAGTGAAAGTATTCCGGGAAAATGTCCATTTGGTACCTATACATATCTATGTTGGGGGGCGTGAGACAGGTAAAAAAGCGACCTCACGGTGGTAAAGGGGTAGATCACTTTAGGGCTAAATATTTATGAGCGAGTATTACTGACTATTACTGACTACCAGGTATTACTGACTATTACTGACTATTAGTATACTCCTCAACTGAGGCGCTGCCCGGTATATTTGCAATAACATACGAGTATACTGATATTTGTGATGTGCGTATTAATAGTAGCCAGTGGAGCCGTTCGCCGGTTGCCTGCTGGGACAATGTGTGTCCTGATGTTCGTAGCCAATGAGGTCGTTCTTCGGTTGCTTGCTCGGACAATGTTCGTCCTGATCGCTTTTCGAGTGCGGTATAGATCTCCTCCTGCGATCATCCTGATAAAGTTAGGTATATACCCCCCCCCCCCGCCATATAAATATATGATATATTTATAGGTTGGGTTGGCGTCGGTTGGCAACGACGCTGTAAAACACGCCACTCGCTGCGTGAGCTAGACAACCAGGGTGCCGTTTTTTTTGTTATTTTTTTTGGCGGTCACCAAAGCTGGCGGTCGAGTAGATCATTTGTGCGGGGTGGAGAACCTTTGCTCCGCACAAGGGGAATGGTCGTATCACGTAGTGTTAATATGGTAAGGCGTCCGCGAGGCAGTTACATAGTAAAACCCATTGCTGTCTCCGGAAGTGGCCACACCAGAAATTAAATTAACTCATTGAAGCTGTCGTCCATATGCAAGTCCGCCTCAGAGGCGGTTCTTAGCAGGATGCAGCTCACCCTCCATGCGACTCGCCCAATACCTCACGGCGTTTCGCGCTTGGTGCAAGCAATGTCTGCCTGGTTGGTGAAAACCCAACGCGCTCCGTCCCGGCATTGTAGGGATGCGAGGGTCTATGGTCATATGACTACGGCCGTGCACAACATGAGTACACCCCCCCCCCCACACCGTACTATGGACCCACTCCTACCTACAGCATACCCTGGTAAGCTTTTCGAGCTGCTTATGTTGTCCGGCGAACGTGGTCGACGCCCTTGGCTTTATGGCCGGTCCTACGTAAGGATGTCGGTTATGCGGGCTGTGTTGCAGTAATAACCTTTTTATTGCTGCATGGTACTATTAGTACATAACACATTGTCTCCGTCTAATTCCAAGTTATTTGTTCCCATACCGGAAGTGCGATCCTGCTTTAAGGGTTCAATGGACAGTTACTGTGGTTCATTGTGGGAAAGCGGGCTTTCTTACTGCAGTACGTAGTGGTCCCTCTTTAGTGCCGGTTGAGTAGTGCTGGCTGCCCGCTATAGTGCCTGTGGAACCGCATGGCACATATGAGATTAACCAGTGTGGCAGTGTCCGGAATAGTGCCGGTTGCCGCTATAGTGCAGGTATCGTTGACTGGCGCATACCGGCACTATAGAGGGACCGCTACTGTTTTAATAGACGTAATCGCACGCATTTTCCCTGGGGATCAACTCGGGAAGTGTGCCTGCGCGATAAATGCACCGTCGAAATTCCTCTTCGAACTTACTTCGTTGATGTCGGTTTCTGTACGCATCATTGTTGGTGCGTGCCTGATATCTGATAGATCCGCCCATCCTTAGGCCTGTGCTTGGCATCATTATTGTTACAAGACTATGTCATAGTACCTGATAAAGCACTCATTCTTGAGTGTATGTTTGGCATCACCTTGTTTCTTGTGTTTGTGTCTGTTTTTGGCTCTTTGCGCTGCTGCGGTACAAACAAATATATGTAACAATATAACATTCTGAATGGAACGAACCATCTGAAGATCGAGATATTCACTCGATGATGTACCGGTAGCATCGCCGGCCATTTGAATGGTTTATCAATACCAAATACGAAGTTGTCAACATCGCTCCCGTGACTACTCTATTCCGTCTTTCTTTTCGCTTTTGGCCGATGTCTCTCCTCCTGTTCTGCCTGCCGAATGTGTTTTGGAAGACACATCTTCCAACCTAGACACAGCAGTGCTGCCAATCCCGTGTGTAGCTGCAATGCCGGGTTTCCACTAAGTGCGCGGTTTGTTGTTCGAGCATGGGGGGTCGGCGTAGTCATATTAATAGTTCCAATTACGTCACCATACCAGGAGTTTGACTTCGCTTAACCCCTTAAAAATGGCACCCCCAGTTTTTTCGGTACATTTACTTGGAATTAGTGTGGGATAGGTTTTGCTTACAGTAAAAGGACTACCCGGTACGTATTTACGAATAGATCACATACGTACAGCAGTAACTGCATAGTATTCACCAGGTGTTGTTGCTTACCTGGTACTGTGTATGATTATCTCACATTGGTCTATTTCCCTAGGAATCTCGCCTGTGGTCACTAAGCAGGCCAAAAAAAAACACGGCTCCATGGATTAAAACAAACGAGTACAAAACAGGCGCCGTACCAGTAGGCAAAGGAGCGGCACTCGCGAGCCGTGGTACATTATCCCGTATCACTTGCAACCGAATACTACCAGGAGCATGTCCATGGTATATATTTACACTCTTACGTTTTGTTGATTACCTGGTATTATATTACGTGTAACTGCTGCATCTCAAATCTCGCGACTGAAACCTTTTGTTCGTGCTGTTTTGTGTGTGTGCAGGATGTAACGCGGATTAGCCACAGCGACTCTGTGGCGGACATGATTCGGAAGGGGCGAGATCTCGAGAGACTGGTCCTAGCGCGTGCGGTGCGCTGGCACCTCGCCAATGCCGTGCTAGTCGAGGGCAACAAGACCGTGGTCTTTATGTCGTAGCATATTCATGCAGCAGCAGTAGCAGACGCGCGTTGCGATTGGGGCAGCAGTTTTTTCGGCTGAAATATTTCCGACTGCCTATTAGTATACTCCTCGACCGACAAAATACCCAATGAGGCATGCCTTTTCTCACTTGTATTACACACCGTTTTTCGGTACATAGCCCCTGGCTGTATAGGTCATGGGATTGTTCGTTGGGTTAAGCCTACAAATCTTCTCGAGAGTCGGGTTCGGGCGAGGTACGGAAATCCTATGCTAGAATCACGCGAGGAGCCCCTGAACGATTGGGTGCTACGTACCCCAATCGTATACAACACCCACCACCAGCAAGTCCTGTCGTGACATAAGTTGCCCGACCAAGGAGAGGTAAGGCTTCGAGCGAAGCGAAACCTCTCTCGGTCTTGTCCTTGGTATGTGTGTTTGTGTGTATTGTAGCCCTTCCGCTTGGCGAGTTTCCAGTCATCAAGTGGTGAGCGGAACCCATTTTTATTGTTCCGTTTTCGGAGCCGTCTTCCGTCGCTGAACGTGCGAGAGGCGCGAGGTCGCAAAAATTCGATGAAAGTCGACGGCCAGTGGGAATGCTGAAGTATGTGCGCGATAAAAAAGGAAGACGAGTACCAGGGGGGTGTACCGTGTACTCATGTCATGCATGCCCGTAGCCGTATGGCCATAGACCCTCGCGTCCCTACATACAACGCCGGGACGGAGCACGGCGGGTTTTCACCGACCAGACAGGCATTGCTTGCACCAAGCGAGAAGCGTCATGAGGTGTTGGGCGGGTCGCATGAAGGGCGAGCTGCATCCTATACTAAGAATCGCTTGCGAGGGGGGGGGGGGGGGGGGGGGGCACCTGTAAACATGGCTTAATCAGAAGGTCGCTGAGAATGAATATCTCCAACGAATTGAGCTGGAAATTAAAATTAAAACAAAAATGTTTATAGCAAATGCTGTAATTGAGAAGACGGCACTTTTGGCGGACCAGTTTTTGACTGTACGCAGTTGATGGTTTGTTTGCTGGCGCAAGTTGCGTATGTATGCACTCGGTCACAGCTATACAGCGCTGTGGGTGTCGTTGTCGTTGGGGCAACGAACAACTCGGTCCGCCGTATCTTGGACACTTTTCCCCACTGAAGGGATGCTCTTTTGTTGTTTGTCCGATCTACCACATTATTTGACTTTTGAGTTTATACTTCCATAAGAGTCTCCACGGAAGAAGTGAAAAAGTTTCCACGCAAGTGAAAAAGTTTCCACGGAGGAAGTGAAATAATTTCCATGGGAGGAAGTAAATTTTACTTCGTAGTAAAATTTTACTTCCATGGAAGTACATGAACAAAAAAAATTTGGTAAACCCTGCTTGTCGTTCGACACGCGTCGTGCTCGCCCCCGTTGTATGGTTTCACACCTCGGACGGGTCTTCGATTTTCACTTCATTATTATCTAGATCTTTCAGGGCAGATAGGAGTCCTGGCCTGTACGAGTAGGCTTTAGCTCTTGTTTCCGGGTGGGAGCCGTGTAAAAGGAACGAAACAGCCGGGCGTAGTGGTGGCGGGAAGTTCAGCTGCCCAACGTCTGCGCCTGGAGATTCGCTTACGTTACATTAGATCCCCCGTACAACCGCCCTACCCGGGTGGAATATGCAGACACTACAGTGAACCTCCCACTGTACTGTCCCGGTCGAAGCAGCCCAGTGAGCCGGAGGGAGAGGGAGCTCGGTCAGATCCGGGTCGTCCAGAAAGCGTACTAAAAAACACCCCACTCATACACACACGCGCCGATTTTCCCTAGCCACCATACAGACCGTCGTCGCCTTTGTATCAAACATGGGCGCCCTTGGGAAGCACCGTAGTGCTGTCGCGACGAAGCGAATCCGTCCGCGGGACACAGCCGTAGCAGGGCGCCAGAAAACGATCGCCGTTACCTCGAGAAAGTTCCGGTAGTCATGCTGCACCACAACTCGCATATGGCGGTACAGGCGGTTAGGCGCCGGCCCAACAATAGGACGAATCACGCTGACGGTAGGGCTGAAGGGCCATTTCCGGCCCCGTAGGTCGGCGAGGGACTCCTGCCGTCCAATGCGTTTAGTTCATCATCGAGATGAGAAAAACTCGCCCGAAACTACCGTTTCCTGCCACGTTTTCTGTCCAGTTTGTTTCGTAGAGGGCGGCGATAACTCCAGCCCGGACGCTCACCGACCGGTGGCTAGACTTTTATTTCAGCCTCCAAGCGCTCGATGTCTCTATGACGGGTTTCCCCTTCGATGGTATGTCGCATACGGTATACAGCCAACTGGCGCGAAACACCCGCGGCATACCGTTAAATTAAAAATATATGCGTACAGTAATCGCGAATGGTTCTGTTGGACTTTCGGTTATTATCAGGAGACCCCAGTAAACTGGAGAACACCACCTCTATTTTAACATCATCAATTGCATGCACATCAGGCTTGTTAGTATGATTATTTATGTTAACCCCTCAAGGACTTCATTCGCTTGCTGTCTATTATAGAGGAGGAAAAGGGTCGGAAAAAAAGCGACGATGATGCAGCGTCGGTCCCGAGTTACGAAGCAGCCGGGGGGCTGCTCGGTTATAGGGTTCATTATCATCATAGAAGGAGCATCCGCGCTTCAACCCAAAAGGAGTTATTAGTGAGTTGCACGACACACGCGCACTCCTGATGCGTACGTTATTCTACGGCGCGCTCGCACCGTAAAAGGCTGTTACTGTAGTAGTTGTTGATATGACGACACCCACTTTACTTACGCGTACTGCTTGCCATGTTTCGGGTTGCGCCCACATTTTTGGGGGAGAAATTATGTGGAACTAACAGTAGGGCAGCGGCAATGATGTGCGTTGTGGTGCTGTTCCCTAGGCGTTATACCTTAAAATACGTGCGTGTATGGCGATCGGGGTGTGTTGGTGGTCGGTGTTACAGTAGGGTTACGGATGTAATTTGGTTGGGAACCGCCCATAATCCGAACGGAGTGAAGTGACAACCAACCTAACTTTGATAATAGCATTAACCCAACGTGCTCTGTCGCGGCATTGAAGGGGTGCGAGGGTCTATGGTCATACGACTACGACCGTGCACGACATGAGTACCCCTCTATCCACATTCTTGGGGACACCATACTTGGGATTAGTGCGTGTGGGAAAATATTCCATGTGTGCTCGTACTCGTAGCGAAAAAAAGGTTGGCGACAGTTTTCAGAGGCGACGCATATCTGGATTCCAATGGAGCTATAAGTCGTAGCTACAGTAAAATAGATATATGCGCGGGCATAGTACGATAACAGCACGAACAAGCAGCAGAAGCACTACTACTGTAGTTTTGCTTTCACCTGGTGGTAGCACAGTATAATATATACGAGAATATATGTACAAAATATGTATTGTGTAAACAAACACCTTGTCTATCCAGTACGACGACCAGCAGCCCGAAGAAACAAAAACACTAAGCCTCTCTAAATCGTCACGCAAACAAAAGCAGCCCGAGCTAGTCGATCGCTATTATTATATTATAAATACCTTCAGGGTTTAGTTTCTGTTTCGGCTCGAAAATACTTCCATCTTTTCTTGGCCGTGTTTTTTTTCAAGTGTTTTTTTAAAGCACTTTTTTAAAAGTGTTTTTTTAACGATTTCGCCGCCGGGCCAATATCCGGCCTCAAGCAAGCCACGCCCGCGCGCTCGCAGCGGTGCCTTTGCACATGTCACCCCCCGCTCCGTGGGAAGTCTCGTGGATCTGCTCGGTAAGCTCGGCGAGAAATCCCGCTCCCCGTAAAAAAATGTCATTATTAACTTGATTAAATAATTAGTCACTATTTCCAAGACGATAGGAAGAGAAACGAAGGAAAACGTGTTGATTGCTCGTTTTCACGCTTGATTAGCACGAATAATCATCACCTTGATCTTGATTATTATACATGGTTATATATAATCATGACTTTTGAATATACAGTAGTGGTCCCTCTATAATGCCGGTGTGTGCCAGGCCTCGATACCGGCATTATAGCGGGCACAGGCATTTTTCGTGAATAATGCCGATTCGGCATTATTCACGATTTGGGATTCTTCAATAATGCCGATACCGGCACTATTCAAGAATCATTGAGTTTTAGAGTGCACCACTGAAGGCAATAAGCGAACAAGAGTACAATGTGATGAGGGGTTGGAATGGGTGACACTGGGAGGGACCTCTCGCCCACCACACCCTCCCCGACAGGGGCTACTGGCGTGAGTTCTTTCAAAGTGCACAGTTCACCGGCGGTAGGGCGCACAAAACACGTGTACCAAATTTCAGGGCCTATCTCCAAAAAACGGCGTGGACATTTGGACCTTTGTGCGGTAAAAGTGCAAAAATAGGCGTTGCCTCGTAACTACTTAGTTTCAGTATATCATCGATTTTGGGCGTTAAATATGACTTAATATGATCATACGCAGTCAGATCTTCGAATGTTTGCGTGAAACTTTGTACAAACATGCCTTGGACCACCTGGAAGCGGCTCGTTCAGAAAAAAAATTGGGGGGGAAAAATGTTCTCCTACGGAAACGCCTGACTATTGTTGACCACTTTGAAGGCCTGTGATTGGTCGGGCCACATTTTCGGCGGTAGCGCCAGTTCTAGGTCCTTGAACAAAAAATGGCGATGTCACCCTCTTCCACTGTTCATGGCGGTCAGTATGATACCAAATATGTGACATTCGAGTTGCTATTGCATGCGGCATTCGTGACTGACGACATTTTGGGTGATATGCCTGAACCAGCTCGTACATGTACAGCAACAGGGGGTAGAAAAGGCGGCCTAGCTATTGAAGCGGCATTATTGAGGGGCACCCAAGTGGCGGAACCGGCATTAGAACGGGCGTGTCCGGTATAATGCCGGTTCGGCATTAAAGCGGGTTCCGGCCGTGCCAAGCGATTTCACCGGCATTAGGGCACCGGCATTATTAAACCGGCATTATAGAGGGACCACTACTGTAATCATGTAATCATGATTGATTGTGACTGTCTTTCCATAAATCGGCTCGTCCTGTACTCCTGTGTATTGTTTCTCGGACAGCTCGGTGGTTGTTGAAAATCTGCTGGAAAAAATTGAGTTCTTGTTGCAAGATCACCCTCGTACGCCGATCAAGACTGCGGCAGTTTACCGCGCCCGCGACTCCTGAACACCAGCACTATCGTGTTTCTACTACCCATGGCGCCGCCGGACCAGGCGGGTAACGCTTGTTTGTGCTGCCTTGTGCGTGGTGGTTTAGCCAGCTCGGTGGTCCTGATAAACTGATTCCATCTCTGCAACTTTTCCCCAGTCCCATACTTTGGCGCTCGTCTTGAACTGCTGTGTGTTGTTTCCCGTGGACAGCTCGGGGGTACGTAACACAAAAAGTCAGTACGTACGTATCATCCTATGACCAACCGCGACCAGAAACGCCACATAGTTGTACGCGTACGTGCCTCTCTCTGCTGTCATCGCCATCATTGACCTACAACACCACCACTCCACGCGCCGACCAGACTCTCTTTGCTGTTGTTCGATTGGACTGCGCTTCTCTGCTGGCTGGCATGTGTTTTGTACCACCGGGACGTACGTATGTTGCCATATCTCGTCGCATTCTCGCGTACAGCATAGATAGGTTGTTGCTTTTACGTCGACGGCTGTTGTTACGCTTAGGCACGAAACCAGCCAGTTCGGTCCTCCCCACCCCCCCTCTAGATGCCAGCGATCGCCGACTCTCGTGGTCGTGCCTAGCCGATGGGTCAAGACAGGTTTTGTCCAGACAAAAATCAGGCACAGCTAGGCGCTCACAAAACTTTAGCCAGCAGACTTTCTATTAGCTACTTTGTTAAGAAATAGGCAACAGCAGCCTATTATCGTGATCAATGTTCAGTAGCGGCTACAGTTGTACAGCAGTCTAGGACTTCATGTTCAGTGGAGACTGCAGTATAACTTCATGGGCTTCAGAAGTCCATAGTTTTCGTAAGCTTTTCTTGCCCGTAAGCGGCACCTTTCAACATCATCATCAATCGTCTTCTGCCTTTCCAAACGCCAGCCAGGTAGTCTAACCACTACCAGCGCAAGCCTGTGCTACCACCTGCCAAGGGTATACCAACCAGATACCCGAACATACTTTCTATACTCGTAACACTGAGCGAGCTGTCGGGGAAACAATATACAGGAAGGAGCACCAGACGAGCCGATTTATGGAAAGACAGTCACAATGAGTCATGATTATAATCAAGATTCAGAAAAATATATATTCATGATTAATTGTAATAATCAAGCGTGAAAACGAACAATCAGCACCTTTTTATGCTTCCTACTGTAAGAAGTCTCTCCTCGAGCGAATGCGGCATTTTTTACGGGGAGCGGGATTCTTCGGCGAGCTTACCGAGCAGACCCACGAGACCTCCCAGGGAGCGGGGGGTGACATGTGCGAAGGCACCGCCGCGAGCGCGCGGTCGGGGCTTGCTTGAGGCCGGATGTCCGCCCGGCGGCGACAAGCGGACCAAAAACCACGGTCAGAAAATCACGGTAAAAAAAACGCGGTAAAAAAAACATGGTCAACAAAAGATAGAGATATTTTTGAGCCGAAACAGAAACTAAACCCTAAGGGATTTATAATGTAAAAATCAACATTTCAGAAATTCAAGATCTCGTTCCCATTGTCATCGGTTTTTATAAAAATGAAAAATGCTAAAATACGTGGTCGGCTATAGCTGAGCTGTGAGTACGACCATTGAACTTACTTAGACTACGAGTGAAACTACTGCGTACTACTACGTACGTAGAACTAAAATAACTGCTGTGATTGTGGAATGTATACACATGCATACGTAGGGCTTGGGTCGATTACTAGTTTTTCTATGGGCTACTACAGCAAGCAATAAAACGCGAAATGCCAATCAACGAATAGAACTCCGACCGCGGAGTAACAGCAAAATAAGGGCTTTCGACGACCTCACCAAGGCGAAAAAAGAAAAAAAAACATTAACAATGCGCGCAAAGCCAACGCTACGTACATAAACGAGAGGAATTTTCATGTATACATATATACAAGGTTCCCCTCCGGGACATGCCTAGGGGAGTGGCGCAAGGACGAATCGAAAACCTACTACGCATGTCATAATGTATAGTACATAAATACGACTTTATTAAAAATCTGCGTATTACTGTACATAAAATGTAGACGATTATTATTTGTCGCGGCTCTCGCCAGGCGCACGACAGGCCGCAACATACATCATGCAAGCACAGCAGCAGGCAGCAGCGCAGAAGAGAGTGCTCGTGAAAGTAGGGCAAACAATAGGACATTATTATTTATTGTTATTGCACGGCCAAGGAAACGGGTTGGCGTGCTTATATTCCACAAGTGTATGTACTCGTAACCATTTATGGGTTTTGATGTCTGATTTCGAGTATTTAGGTTTGTCACAAAAAATCCGGATATTTTTTGGCCTAAACCGAATCTAATTTCTCCAAATTTCCAGCCGACCCTTGAATAAATAATAAAAAAAATGTATCCATTTCGTCTCCCCGAATTCAGAAAATAAATAATTAACTCTAATTAATTTTAGTATTGAATACCAGCATGAAATATCGAAATATCGAGAGATGGGCTTCCGAAGACAGAGCATCGCAAGAACCGTATCATATCATATCACATCACATCATATAATATGTGTTTCTTCCCTGAAGCTCACTCCAGAAATCTACGAGACCATCAGAAAACATGCAACGAACACAAACGAGGAACGAGGCCACAGCCCAGCCTAGAAGCACAGGCAGCAGCAGAGTTTCCTGCGGCAGGTTCGCAGTGTACTGCTGTAGCTGTTAGTGGTTGCTTCATCGGAGGCTTGCATCCGTCATCAGCAATAACCACCACACCTCTCTCTCTTTTCTGCACTGCTGCCTGCAGCTGTGCTTGCATAATGTACGTGCGACCTGTCGTGCGCCTGGCGCGAGCCGCGACAAATAATACTGTACCGGTATTGGGGCAAATCATTTTTGGTAATTTAGTCAAATAGTCACCATGTCCGATTTTGGATGTGAAGGCCTGAGTTCGATCCTCACAGCGATGCATGTTTTAGTTTTCCAACTTTTTTTGTGTTGTACGTATGTATGTATGTATGTATATAATATAATCCAGACCCCACATATATAAGACAGACAGCAAACAAAAACCAAGGGGATTTCTGAGGCTGGTGTGGTCGAGGGTTTCAGCCCCTTCTTCGGTGCATCCTTTTCTACTTCTTCTGCAAATATTATCCCCCCACTACTGCTGTACGAGCACTGCTGTGTCCCATGTGTCACGTGTGCGTGCGTGTGCGGTGTGCCGTGTGTCATAGACCTTCCTTACCTTGAGCGCCACAACAGTAAAATATTGACAAATGTGATAAAATGTTTGGCGGGATCATTAACAAATAATCTCTAAGAACGATCGAGTCCATAGTATTGGTTCCATCATATTTCCGAGTATGTTACATCCCCAAAAATGCAGGTGCAGGTCTACATTATTTATGTACAGGATTACGCAGATATTTCATGACGTCGTATTTATGTACGATTAATACCAGTATACACGAAACAATCCCGGCACGCTACTTGTACGAACTACGAGTACTGTGGGTGCCATGCTCTCGACCCAACCGCCGCATGGATATGTCCTGCGTCGGTTCCACCATTCGTCGAGGTCATAGATATCTGTATCTTATTGTACTACTGTGGTCGTTCGTATTCCAAGACTACTTGCCGTGTTCGGCAGCCCATATGTTGTCCCGTGCACAAGTAATGGCTGACGACACCCAAGGTCTTCGAATACGCAGCAAGGGCAGCCCCCCTTGCTCACATCATCTCTTCGTATCGTTCATCCGGCTTGTCGTCAAGCCTGGATGCTCCAACAACCTGGCGTCTACTCGACGCTACACAGACAAGAAAGGAAAGTGCCACAGGCTCAAGCAGAACCTGAGCCCTATTGATTAATCTTTGATCCTATTCAAAGCACAAACCAGAACAATAATATTATTTCCTTGCGGTCGGTGTCTTTTGGGCCTGTAGCAATAGCGGGGCCTTGTGATTGTGCACCCGCAAAAAACACCCCGAGGCGTTTACTACGCGGCCGGGGTGTTTTCTGAAAAAAAATGCTCGGGCTTTTTGCCCCCCCGGGGCGACCCCCCCCATAAACACACACAAGTCGTGGCACATGGCACACCGCAGTGGCGGGCGTTGCGGTTGCAGTTAGGTTAGGTGGTTGGCGCGCAAAATACGATGTGGGCATTCCGCCCAGGAGCAGTGGGCGGAGGGTTTGACCTTATATTGGAGCTGATACTTTTAAATATAGATATATGCTGAACGTTTGTCTCATCGAGTTAAGGTATAACCTGAGCTGTCTATATAGTCGATGAACGAGCCCACATTATCATAACGTAAACATCAGCACGACCTTATATACATGTACACACCAAACCCCAATACACGATAGCACAGACAGTCTTGTTCGAGTGGCTGGTTGATACCAGGTTCGTATAACTTAAAAACATATATATATATATACATAACGTCTTAGACATGGTAGGTCATCTGTCCTTGGCTGGTTATGCCTGTCTGTGTTGCTGTTGTGCAACACACGCACCTACCCCCACGCCAACACTACTACTGCTGTATGTAAAGCACACCGTTTGCCTGCTTCGGAAACAGCTCCATTCTCCACATGTAAACGACTTGCTAGCTCCGCCCCGGGGCGCACACCCAAAACAATTAAAGGGGGGGCGTTTACTGTGGAGCAGCGGGGCGTGTATTGCGTTTTTTTTAACGAGGGGGGCGTACTCCGGATATTGTTCCCGTTATCGTTAATAATACTGCCCCGGGCGTTTACTCCGGGCGGGTTGTTACAGTAGAATTATTACGGTATATGCCTGGTATATATCTACCTGACACATTTTGCTGGTTGGTACAGTTTTGCAACGAATTGGTTCTTATTCCCTTCTTTCATATCTGTCCTGTTTATCGGAATCGCTGAGTTATTGCCGTTCAAACGAGATGATGAGTGTGCCCCTCCTGCTCCCGTGCGAAATACGTTGTATTTTAGATGTAGGGACGTTCCCGGAAATGCTTATGCTTGAAGCAATAGTATCTGAAGATCGGCCGCACGAATGAAGCGTTCTGACGCACGAAGCGTGGAATGTCCCGTGGCACTCGGATTTCGGCAAAATTTTCAGATTCGAAAAAAACTCTACTCTCTCCACTTTTTACGCAGAAGCACCTACTGGTACTAAACCGTACTCTTTCACACTATTAATAGCCAAGATCAGGCGAAGGCTACGTATTAATCCTATGTGCAAGGTATGCTGTAGTATGTACCAGGGACACTCATTCTCTGCAAGTATGTACCAGGGCGCTTTAGTTTGGTGAAGTGGACAGAGGAACAGAGGAGGTACAGCAACGTGAGATGGAGGATTTCGTCGAAACTCATCATTGTTGCTATTATTACAGTAGCTGAGTGAAATACTTATACTTTTGCATTGTCTGCTCTGCTTACTGCACTGCAGCGTAGTATGTATGTGTCGTAGTTTTGTGACCACACAACTGGTACCTCTCGAGGATGAAGAATCGGCACGGACACTGGGTGTGCTGGATGTCGACGAGTAGAAAGGAAGGTTTAATATGAAGAACACACACACACTTCGATAGCGCGTACTTGCGGTTTATATAATATGTGTCCTCATGCAGGATGTACATCTCGAATATATATGGTATTTACTGAATAAAGTCAGAATCGTATTTTTTTAATTCTACGACGTACTCCCTTCTTCCCCTCGTTGCCCCGGCAAGGATTTTGCTTTGGTATGGCCTATAGCGAGGGGGGGGGTCTTTCTAGCGAGCAAGGCTAGACTCACCCTCAAGCGGACCGATACCTTCTTGCTGCTGCGCACCCGCCGCGAAGCGTGCGCAGCGGTGGAGCTGGGTCGGCACTGGTGCGTCGGGCACAAAAGATCAGATGCACGGGCCTTTTTGGCCGTCGGTGTAGACAGCAATGTCCATATCATTTTTGTGCGCGGAGGCAGACGCCATCAGGAAGGTGGACGGACACTACGTACACAGCCCTAGGTGTGTTTGCTAGAGGGAGCTGTACTGTCCGAGTAACCTGGCTTCGCCATCAAAGGAGGAGGGAGCGTGTGGCGACGAGTTTGAGATTGGGCTGGTTGACCCCTTCAGCGCGAGAATTTTTATTTTCCAGACCAAGCACCCTGAGTGCAACGAGGGAGAAAGCGAGGAACCGACTGGAAAGGACAGCAACGAGAGCGTGTACGGACTGAGCGGGTCGAGTGTGGTCGTGCTAGGACTGGCCAGAGCAGCACCGGAGCAGCGGCGCCGGAAGCTCGCCGGAGCAGCGACACCGCGGAGTAATGATGTCGGATTACGGCCGGAAATGTTTATCCTTACGCATTTTTCGGCAAAATGATAAATTTGCGTGCTTACGGGTAATTACGGGAAAAACAGGGGACGTTAAGAAACATCCCCGCTAGGAAAAAAACGCACGTCCAACATTGTGCAGACCTTCATTTCATATTTTTTTCCGCAATTTATAAGATGGTAAACTACGACGGCTGGAGTGTGTGACAACTCGGAGTGAGACAACAATCCGATGACAGGGGAGACAATAGGAGTCGAAGACAAGTGAGAGTAGAGGGCGAGCAGTTGTCTTTGCTGCCTCGGCGCTCGGGTCAATGGACCTTTCAGCGGGGCCTTCCTAAGTCCCGCTGCGCAGAATCCGCCAGGCAGAATAGCCGCCGCGGAGGATCCGTCAGCGGAACGTGGAGGAGAAGGTTCCGTGTCGAGATCTAGACGTGACAATCTCCTGAGTTCCCGAGGAGACCTTCGAGAAAGTGTTTCTCGAAGATGCAAGGGGTTTCGACTTATACGAGTAGGCGTGTTGGTTCTGGGGACATGGTATCCACATTTATGTGAATTTATAACCTACTTCCTCCAACTCGTATAATAAGTAAAGCCGGTTATGTTTACACAGACCCTTGGGCGTGTCCGATGCTTTGGCGATGATTGTTTTGAAATCTGTCCTTTTTTTAGTAAAAAACATGTTTTTGTTGTTTTTTGCGCAGCCTCCTGCATGGGCCAGTGGCCGAAAAAAAACAGTCGGCCCAAAAAAGGCCTTATGTAGCCTTTTTTCCGGAAACAGAGATGAAAATTGAAAACATAGAAAATGGCTAAAAAAAGGCTGAAAATCGTTTATTTTGCGTATGCGATACATGCGCCTCGTCTGAAAGCATGTCGTCATGTTTTCGGCTATGTTTAAAGTTAAAACAGGCAACAATAGTCGAAATTCGGCCGAAAACGGAACAAATTGGCCGAAATCGGTCATAATATGGTCATATTTGACCCACATATTCTCAACAAAAGAAACTCGGATTTTTGTTTTTGTTTTTTTCATGAGCATCTCTGTGACGTGATATTTTCGAAGAACCTAACTATAGCATTGTGCGCCTTTCCGTTCAAAAGCTATTGCCTGGGTGCCCCATAACGGACTTTACTTATGATTTGGAGGAAGTATTATTTAGGTTCGGGCTGTATCGCCGTCGCACTGCTGCTGTAAGCTGTATGCCTCCATCAGTCCGTCAGCATGACACCAACAGCGGAGGCCGCCCTGCTTGTGGCTTGTAGTCGTGACTCGTGAAATGCATATAGATAGGTTGAATTTGTCCATCTAGGTTGAAGTTAGGGCCCGTACTAACGAAGGCAAGTTTCAAATCGAATCGATTTCAAATCGATGTTTTTTTATGAATCAAATCGATTTTTTTCCGATTTGAAGTGAAAATACGGCTTTGTGTCCTATCGTGTCTCCCTGCGTCGTTTGTATTCTGTTTCATTTCAGAATTCGTTTTTTTATTTGTCTTTTTGTGCTTATTTTTTGGTTCGGCTCGTGTCGTTGTGTTCTCGTACCCGGTACGTTAGCATCTCATTTGCTTTACCCATTCATTTGCGTTTATTTTGTTTGGGTTTTCTCTGTTACACAGTCTGTGACCACAGAATTTGTATCTCTGTAGGATTAGGAATCAGGACAGGCACTGGGTGTACTGATGTGGTTGAGCAGAAATAACGGGTTTAATGTGAAGACAACACACACACGTGTGAAACCACGTATGTTCCGTATGTTCTCGAGATGTGAATGAGACCGGAATAACGCGACATCCCACAGAACACCTGGCTGACAAATAACGAGGGGAGAAGCTGAGAGCGACGGCGTGCATCGTCACGTGCACGCCGGCTACAGCCTCTGTTTTATTTTTAAGGCCCAGGCTAGGAAGCTGTCACTCTCAGCTTCGCGTGGGTGGTCGGAGGAAGCCCTTAAACGCCATGTACAGGACAGCGACAGCGATGCAGCTATCGAAGTCTTGAGTTTTTCCTCCGTGTTTTGGGTCGATCGCTTGGTTCTCGCCGGGCTTGGTCGATGGAGCTGGTGGAAAAATTGGGCTTGCGACCGCCATGATTTTTTTTGAGGAGCCACCGCCGGGCCACGTTGTGCTATGGTATGTAGCTGTGGGCGCGGCTATTGCTCCGGTCGCCACTCGTTGAGGTTAACGATTTATTGCCTCGTTGGTGGTTGTCGAGAACAGCCTAAACAGCGACGGATCGCCTCGGGGACGTTCACCCAGTGGGAACATACCATGGATGTTGGATAAACTCCAATCGACATGTGACATGTGAGGTGATATTGGGTTTCTGGAGTATTTCGAGGCGTTACATAGTAGGGACTAGGGGATGAGTCAGCCTCCTAGTAAGCAGGTAGCAGGCTATCCTGCTGAGAGACTGACTGCTAGCCATTGCGGTAAGACTAACTAACGCACAGACGCCTCCTATTTGCAGGGGCCTTACAGCGGACGACCAATGAGCGGCTGACCCGGCGGGTGATGTTTGGGACGATCGTCGGTGGGACGAACCCGGGACCTGGCCGTCCAGAAAAGAACTGGGCACAATGTCTAGCAGATGACCTCAGGGTTGTTCGAGCGACAGAGGGCTCCACAGAAAGCTCCCCTTACTGTTCGGAGCAGAGACGGTCCTATGGCCGAGGGCGGCTAAGAAGAGGGGGGTGTGGTATCGGGGGGTCGGCGAGGCGGCGGACCATTTCATGGCGAGGTGGCACAGGGCCGAAGCGGAGAAGAGCTGGCTACGGCATGCAGCTGAGGACGCCAAGAGAGGCGACAAGGAGAGGGGGGGGGGGGGCAGGGGCGACCGTGCTGATACAGCTGTCGACGAATGCAGAAACGAAATGGTAGATCGTGCGGCAAGGTATCCGCTCGACTAGTCCTTGAACTCTATTATTTGTTTCCTGTTGATTTGTCCACTGGGGGGGGCGCGGCAGAGGTAGTGCCGGCTTTTGACACTGCTTTTGTTTTTAGAGTGGGAATGAGATGGCAGAAGGTGTGACATGGTCCCGTATCGGTTTTTATAGCAGAGACGGGAACCTGTTATTACCATCGCCTTGAGCTTGCCTTGAGAACGATTTTTCTCTTTTCCTCTCTCGTGTCTTCTTTCTTGCTTTTTTGCCTTGTTTCTCCCTTTGTTTCCACCCTATGCCGGTGTCTTCCTCTTTTTCATGTTGCCTCGCCCGTGCAGCAGTTAGCTGTTCCTCTTGGGCATGTGCGTTCTTCCTCTATTTTAGGGGCACTTCTGTCTCCCTGCGTCATTTGCGTCATTTGTATTCTGTTTCATTTCAGAATTCGTTTTTTATTTGTCTTTTTGTTCTTATTTTTTGGTTCGGCCCGTGTCGTTGTGTTCTCGTACCCAGTACGTTAAGCATCTCACGTGCCTTACCCATTAATTTGCGTTTTTCATTTTTTTTTGGTTTTAGTTTCTCTGTTTCACAGTCTGTGACCACATAATTTGTATCTCTCTAGGATTGGGAATCAGGACAGGCACTGGGTGTACTGACGTGGTTGAGTAGAAATAACGGGTTTAATGTGAAGACAACAACAACAACAACAACAACAACAACAGAGAGTGATAAGACTGCTGTTAGACTAACAATACTGAGGTAGAGCTGGCCAGTACAGTTGACGAGTATATGATTGGACAGAGAGTTGAGTAGTCAGAGACTACTCGAGTACGAGTACGAGTACGACGAGTAAGAAGGACGTTCTTTGCTGTGTTCGCTGTGCTTGAGACGTAGACCTGTAGGTTGATGATCTACAACTGCTAGGAGAATGCGGGTAGTTTCACGTAGGATAACGCGTGCGTGCACGACTCTTGCAGAGTATCTGATAGATCTACTGTAGGAGCGGACGTAGAATTATAGTGACGATGAGAGCAGGCTGTCACAGCCCCTCTTTCAGTCTTGGGAAATCTGCTTCCATCCTGCTGAGGCGATAATAAAAGACCAATTTCTTCTTCTTCTTGTTCCAGTTCCTTGACCTGAACTACTGCCTCTGCCATTCCGAACCAACTAAACTCTGAGGGCATCCCCTTCGGTCTGAGATCACGAGAGACTACCAAAGTCTCTTTCCATCGCAGTGGCGTCGACGGCTTTAGGACAAGGCTGAGCTTACGTTCGATTGGAGTTCGGAGGACACGAGAAATGCCGTCAAACACGTCCAGCAAGATCGCGAGAGGAAGCAGGGCTCCCACGACTCCCACCAGATGTTCTGCGCGGAACCAGGGCACGGTGGCCAAGGCGGCATCGCCAACCAATAGCGCTAGTGGGGACCATGTCCCCACCACAGCTGCTGCAGGGCCCATCATCAGGGCGCAAGGTCAAATTGTCGCAGCCCCCGGGCGCACAACCGTCGCAGCCCACAGGCGCGCACTGGTAGCAGCCCCGAGGCGCACGAATGCGGAGCAATCTCCCAAGACCATGAAGTGTGGAGTAGACGAGGTGATCGCTCTGTCACGGATGCACCTTGGAAGGGGAGACAGCCGGACCTTGGCTAAGGTGCCTGGAGCTAACGTGAGCACTGCTGGTGGTTTTTCAGGGTGTGGATACGACCACGGCTCCGACCACGGGGTGGGTTGAATCTTCGTATTATCCTATGTAGAGGGTTATGTAGGGCGTCACCAGCTAGCTGCAGTCATGCAGAATGCAGACCCTACAGAACTCAGTACGAGTACCTAATAGTAGAGCAGGGTACATCCTTCTCCGAGTACCTCGGAGAGTTGAGGTTGTTGGTGTCCAACGTGAGGTGTATTGGACCGGTAGCCCCGGAATGGTACTATGCAGTTAGCTATCAAAACTAGCATTGATGACCAATTCGCACCCCTGAGAGCACAGATCTTTGCCGGCAGGAACATGACAGCAGTACCGTTTGCGAACGTAGAAGAATTGTTGGGGGCTTTGGATGATTTATCGCTGAACCAGTCGGTTGCGAGCAGGTCGTCACGAGTGAATGGGGGGGGCGCGCCGATGCACAGCAGTGGTAATAGGAATAGAACGTACCCGAGAAACTTTAACAACCAGAAGTTTGGGGGGGTCATGGCTGTAGACCAGAGAGAGATGGACTTTGAGGACGAAGATCTTGAGTTCGAGAAAGTGGAGTTATTATGCAGAGCCGTGGGGGTTTCGGCAGGAATAATAATGAACCAGTTTTACATCCATTATGACACGAGGGAGGCAAAATATGCTGCCCGAAGAGCCTTCGGACCGAGATGCCTGGACTGTGGCGAAGATACCCATTTTGCACGTGACTGTCCCGCACCCTACATTAACAAATCTCGCATAATTAACCCAGCGGTGGGAGAGGGAACCCGAACAGAGGTATTGACGCGGTGGCGTAGGTGGCAACAGCGGTTGTGCCAATGGCATGCCAACAGGCGGGATGCGCGGGAGCGCAGAGGTAATTGAAAAGGCGACGGTAAGTGGGTCGACTTGCCGGTAGCACCACGACCCCCGTTGCAATCCATTTTTTTTCGCACAGGTACCAGTGCGACCGGGAGAAGGGAATCCGGAAAAGGAGGGGAGGCCCTCCCAGCGTCTCAGGACGTGAGGAAGAGTTCGGCGGGAACCACGGTGCACAACGTGAGTCCAAGTCAAGAGGTAGGATACAATCTGCCTGTAGTCGGTAAGAACGGGGGTGTAGCTGATAGTTGTCTCTCTGGAGAGAGCGGAAGTATTTATCCCGACGTCCGATGGTGCACTTTCAACATAAAATCAACGTTCTGCGCAAGCTCCGTCGCAAGTAGCAGTAGCGTGGTGGGTAGGTTTGGCCGTCCGGACGGCGCAGAAATACGGTATCAGCTACCTAGAAAAACGCAAGTTCGAAGCAACGAGAAATCGTTGAGTGTGTTGGTTCAGAGTCAAACCCAAAACAAGTCACTGTCTGCTGTCAACAGGGCGAAGGGCACGCCTGCTTCAAATGAACAGTTGAAGAGAGAGTTACCCCCCACCGATAGTTTTAGAGCCCGGGGAGGTGGAAATAGGGGAGCGACGCCTTGCCCACCTAGCAAAGCCCGCGAGTTTTCCCCGCCGGTAATGGCGATACAGCCTAAGATCGGTAACGATAGCGTTGGAAACAATGCACAAAATGTACCACACTCACGAGTGAAAAATCGTACCTTAGTAGATACGATGCCGACCATTTTTGAGCGAGACACGGCTGGCCCGGTGGAAAGTGTTGATGTATCCAACATGACCCCAAATACACCGAGCACGGATAGAAGTAGTAAGGTTAACCAAGGAGAGTTTTCGAGTAAGCCAGGCATGCCAGATAGCATACATGCACTCGATACCACGCAGAACCAGAGTAATAACTTGCCATCCATGGTCTTTCCACCTTGCCAGGCGGAGATATTGAGCGGAGAACGAGCAGATTATTTACCAGAGTTTACGAGAGCCGTGGGGGGGAAGGTGACACTCGACAGGAGGCGGCTCACTGCACGAGCACGGATTTTCGGAGGATCCAAGGCTACGCGTACACAAGGCTGCACGGTGCTGCTGGACACTGGGAGCCCATCCACTTTCATTCAACGCAAGGTATGGCAGCGTATGCTTGGGTGCGGGGCGGCGTCTGAGAACGGTCTAACAGAGATACCAGAAAGAAGGTGGGGAGGTTTTCATGGTATACCCTTGATCACGACCAGCAGAGTACGGTTGAATGTGCAGATGGGAGGAGAAGGGGGAATGCTCTCGAGCGATAAACGAGCACAGACTGTCTGTTTAGCGGTACACGCGCACGTAGTATCGGACGATGCAATGAATCATGCAGTATTACTAGGGCGAGATAGTTGGGGCAGATTTTCCAACTAGAAAATACGTTGACATCAATAAAACTGAAACCGAGGTAACGTGTATTATGCGTGATAGCGGGATTGACGAAAATGAACAGCGCTATACAGAGTGGGTCAATAGTGCGGTAGGGTTAATCGAGTCAAGCAGCGACGGAGCTGTGGTTGCAAGGTTTTCGGGAAACCGATGCAGAATACCAAGTGCAATGTCGTGGGTGAAAATCGAGATCACTAATACAGACGGAACGGTGGCGTCCGATGGTATGCATTATATCCGTTTTAATGAGGGCTGGTTACACCGGGAAGCCTTAGTAGAGGCTGGTACATCTGAAACTCCACTTCGTCATTCGGGAGATCAACCATATTTAATGCAGCCGAACATGAAACTGGGAGTAGGAGGTGCAACTTTTGTCCGGAGTGATCTGACGAAAGCACAGTTTATACCCACCCCTTCATACACGATAAATGCAGTAGAAGCTATAGAAGCGAAAACTGAAAAACAGAGCGAACGCCCGCCAGAAGCTTTAGCCAGTTTGAATACGGATCAGAGATCAGCTTTCGTAAGATTGTGGCAGCGGGTGCCCCCACACTTACAAGAAATACCTTTCGATTTCGAAAAAGAGCTGTGGACGGCAGCCGATATTGACGCTTTGATAGGTTGATGATCTACAACTGCTAGGAGAATGCGGGTAGTTTAACGTAGGAGAACGCGTGCGTGCACGACTCTTGCAGAGTATCTGATAGATCTACTGTAGGAGCGGACGTAGAATTGTAGTGACGATGAGAGCAGGCTGTCACAGCCCCTCTTTCAGTCTTGGGAAATATGCTTCCATCCTGCTGAGGCGATAATAAAAGACCAATTTCTTCTTCTTCTTGTTCCAGTTCCTTGACCTGAACTACTGCCTCTGCCATTCCGAACCAACTAAACTCTGAGGGCACCCCCTTCGGTCTGAGATCACGAGAGACTACCAAAGTCTCTTTCCATCGCACATGGCAAATCTGCTGTCTGTCAAGGGTTGAAAGTCCTGTCTCCTGACATCTATGATTCGAATCGATTCGAATCGATTCGATTCGATTTTTTGCAAAAAATAAAGTCTTTTGGGACTTGTTTTGATATCCGATCGAATCGATTTTTTCATGCCCCAAAGTACAAAAGTCCAAGGGTGTGTTAGGTACGGTACGCACTTAGGTATACCCGGGTAAAATACCCGGGTATGTACCTTACCTAACCACTTAGGTACGTTAGGTACGGACCCCGATACCTTACCTAAGTGTTAGGTACGTTAGGTACGGACCTCGATACCTTACCTAAGTTTTAGGTACGATAGGTACGCCGCTCGATACCTTACCCGGGTACGGGTATACACGTCGATGAAAATACCCGGGTTAAGGTACAAGCTCAGGGACGACCTCAATACCTTACCTAAGTTGTAGGTACGTTAGGTACGAACCCCGATACCTTACCTACGTTTTAGGTACGTTAGGTACGGACCTCAATACCTTACCTAAGTTTTAGGTACGTCAGGTACGGACTTTGATACCTTACCTAAGTTTTAGGTACGATAGGTACGCCGCTCGATACTTTACCCGGGTACGGGTATACACGTCGACGAAATACCCGGATTTAGGTACGAGCTCAGATACCTTACTTGAAATGTGCACGTACGTAATAAAAAATGAAATGCGCACGACGTCATCTGCGAGAGACAAAAAACTCAAATTCTTTAAAAGAAACTTTCGAAGTGAGATTCGAACCCGTGTCTTCGACAACGTCAAATGTGAGGGTATTACCTACCTAGCTATAGGGATAAAAGATCGATCAATTACCCAGTCCAGCGTAATCCTAACCCCACCCGACAATGTGTAGCGATATTATTAGTGAAAATTACTGCTGCTGTGCCAACATGATGAAATCTCACATATTCCATTCACCCAGGCCCCAATAAGTCCACACCTAAAACGGTGATTTGCAACCGCCGATACTACGAAAGCTAGGTGTCTTCAATTAGCCCTACACCTTCAACCTCCTCCCCGTTGACTTCCGAGGAAGCATCGAACGACAACCCCCTCTCCATGTAATGTCCTTGTTTGCAACTGCTACATTATGATGATTATCCCGCCTTGAGACAGAAACAAGCAATCCTTCGAATGTGTTGCCCAAATAATCGTAGGTATTCTTGACATCCGACAACAATGTGTAGCATGAGCTTCAACGTTCATCACTCGTAAGCACCCGAAAAAATAAAACATCGGAAATAAATAGTGTCCTTCCTATTGAGTTATTTTTTTTAATACGTACCGCTCACGCTTGTGGCCCTACCGCCGTGGGGGCGGGGGGGCCTCTTATTCCCTAGTTAATAATAAACTAAGAAACACGTCAGCTGTGAATTCTCCCAACCGAAATACGTATTTTTTATACGAAGCAAACTCACAGCCTCACAGCTCACACCTCACACCTCACGTATTTTATTTTTTTCCAAATTTTATTGATAAAAAGTAGGCATGCGATCTCCCCGCCACAAACACCAAACACCAGGGCACTCGCCACCTGTGACACACCCAGGAAACCTGCCACCCAGACGGGCCCAAACCAGGGGTAGCGTGGCGCCGTGGATCGTGGACAATGAGCGAAACCCATTGTGGAGACCCGGAGGGTCAAGCTTCACCGAGCGAGGGACACAGAGGACACTCCCGGGCCAGCTCCCGAGCCTCTCACCCAGAAAAAAAAACTTCGATGTTCATGTGTTTTTCGTCTATATATAACACTTGGCTGTTGGTTGTACGCGATATCAAATACCGTACGTCTTCTGGCAGGCCCAACCAGTATATAGCTGCTGCGAGTAAATTTCTACTGCCAGTGCATAATACTGTTTTCAGTGCCCAGCCCTCCTAATTTTTACAGTCTTCTTAAGGGGATGTACCCAGGTACCCTTACCCGGGTACGGGTATACACGTCGACGGAATACCCGGGTTTAGGTACGAGCTCAGGGACGACCTCAATACCTTACCTAAGTTTTAGGTACGTTAGGTACGGACCTCGAAACCTTACCTAAGTTTTAGGTACGTTAGGTACAGCCCTCAATACCTTACCTAAGTTTTAGGTACGTTAGGTACGGATCCCGATACCTTACCTAAGTTTTAGGTACGTTAGGTACGGACCTCCATACCTTACCCGGGTATCGGGTATACATGTCGACGAAATACACGGGTTTAGGTACAAGCCTTGGGACGACCTCAATACCTTACCTAAGTTTTAGGTACGTTAGGTACGGATCTCAATACCTTACCTAAGTTTTAGGTACGTTAGGTACGGATCTCAATACCTTACCTAAGTTTTAGGTACGTTAGGTACGACCTCAAAAAGTTACCCGGGTTTAGGTATACCTTACCTTACACACCCTTGCAAATGTCTTTCCGGGGATTCATGTTTTGACTACTACAGCAGTAATCACATGAACGTCCGCGTCGATTAATAAAAAAAAGAACGATTTGAAATCGATTCGATTTGCAACTTTCTTTCGTTAATACGGGCCCTTATCGAGACATACATACACTACCGGTTATCGGGCCCCTCATAACTCCTTCGTGACTCGTGACCCACTGCCATGCTCGCAGCAGGTCGCAGGGTCACAGCGCAAGCTCAACTGTGGCTGCTGGGAAAAGCAAAAATGCGGAGGTTTCCTAGAGATTTTTTACGATTTTTGATGTTTATAGGGAACTGGGGGCGTAGCGTAATTTCGCCGGCCCAGTCCTATTACTTACCGCCAAAACGGCTCGCCGTAAGGACGTAATTACGTAATCCGACATCATTGCCGCGGAGCCTACGGACGACATCGACCCGTGCCCCCCCGTGGCGCACGGACAAACATTATTTTTGTTGACAACTATTTCGTTTTTCCCCCCTGAATGTTGGTATTAGGTTTGTATGGATGACGTCACTGGTTTTGTAGAGAGACGCGGCAGAGATGGCGCGGATACCCCGGGTGCCTTAATTGTGTGCCTACATCGTGGAAGACCCCTTTAATGTGGAACGATTCCTAATCAGTGTCGATGTTTAGAGTGCTGTGCCTAACACAGACGTTCAGGATAGATTCGGGTAATTGCCAATTGACGTCATGGCTTTGGTTGGCTGTTCTTTTTCACTGTGTGCCCGTGGACGGTCATTCTGGCAGCACTTCAGACAGCAGCTGCGTGCTCCATCTTGTTCCCACGCCTACCGTGTGTAATGGTACAGACAGCACTTCAGACAGTAGCTACGCTGTAGTCGGAAAATTCATTGGTAAAGAGTGGGATGGGGGGGGGNNNGGGGGGGGGGGGGGGGGGGGGGGGCGATGCTGCTGTAGTCGAATGCAGATTGCGGGCGTGTAGTTCAGTTTTGGACACGCATATTATCAACATGCTGTAGGGATTTTAGGTGTACCTCTTCGGGCTTGTGTATCCTTTCCCTGCTAAGTGCGCGTGTTCTTTAGGATTCTCTGATGATGGCTCTAGCACTTTTGTGACCACGGGCCACGGGCTGTGATCTTGCTAGATTACTATAGGGATTAGCAACTGAAACGAGTTTAATGTGAAGACAACAACACAACAACTTCGAAAAAAATATATTTCTCGAATCTTGAAAAACTAAGACCCATGGAGTTTTTTATTGCGTGTCATCATTTCATCATTTCTTAACCAAAACAGGTAGAGTGAAGAAGACGAAAGTTCACAAAAACAATTATATAACCGGCTCCCGAGGAAGGTGATCTTGGGGGAGCTGGTCCGTGCTACCTAAGGGCTACGCATTTGGACAGCAGTAAAACTGGATGCGGCGCCTCGAGGAGGAGACCTCAAGGCGTTCCGCATCAAGAAAATAAGGATGACGCGAGGCAGCACAGAAAGCCGGTCAGAAAAAAAACGTGGTCGAGGAAGGGGCGAGGCTTTTATCCGGAAGTTGAATGAGAGGCGCGGACAGGAGTTACGCAGCCCAGGGAGGTGGGGGTGGGGGGGTCCCATTAAAACTGACTCCAGGGTATGGCCATCATCGTCATTATGCGTGCATTGTGCATTCTCAGTGCCCCAAGTATTTAGCGTGCGGCCGGTACGGCGACCCGCACTCCATCATCTATCTGTATACCACCCTCGCCTGTTTCTTTATCGCTTCTCTCGTTTTTTCTTTTCTCAATACTTGGCGTGGATTTTTTCTCCTTCTCTCGCTTGTTGTTGCTTCGTACGCGTGCATATGATATATATATACAAGGGGAAACATTCGCCGTCGGCCCACGCCGCCGACGAAGCTAACGAAGGAGGACGAAACTTCACAACACGCAAACGAAACTTCAGTGCTGGCAAAAAGGAAATAACACAGCAGTAGCAGTGGATCTGGACAAAAACTGCATTATGACATGTACAGTGGGCGGCGGACGTGAGAGAGGTATAGGGCAAAAAAGGGAAATACGTAGCCACGGTTCGCCGATTCGACCCTCGGACGCCTGAGAGCGATTTATGACGAAACGCCACAAGATAATCATATGAATTGATATGAATCGACCGTTTCGGACGCCTGACAGCGATTTGTGATGAAACGGCACCAGTTAATCGTATTAATAAGTATACAAGTTTTTTGCGTCTGACGATGCCCGCTAATTGAAGCGAGCCCAAGGCCTTGGTATGGTGGGCAGTTGAAGGACGTGCGTGGGTGTACGGATATCTTACTGCAATGGGCAAATGCAAAAGGCCATCATCGGGCGTGCATCCGGACGTTGTAGAGGGGGCTATGTACTGGATGGGTAGATGCGGAAAAATTGCATCGCTATCTTGTACATACTTTGTATATATGTACGCTATTAATATTAATATAATTGTTATGGTACGTATGAAGACAGACGTGTGCTTATCATTAAATACCTGGTATATCATTTGCAATACGTGAGAGCTCGGCGAAACTTTCGAAACATGCGATCGGTATCTGCAGGTGAAACAACCAAAACAAACCATGATTATTACAACTACAGTGGGGGTCCCTCAATAAGGCGGTGGTGCGCCAGAGCACTATGACCGCCTTATTGAGGGCAGCCGCCTTACTCGCGAATAGGGCGGTTACAGCCTTATTGAGGGTGTGTGTGATTCCCTCAGTAAGGCGGTTACCGCCTTACTGAGGGAACTACCTTGTTTTAGAGTTTAGTACCTGACAATATACCTGGTAATACCCATCAAACTAACAGAGAGCTGCACGACGAAGGAATGACGACGAACAGGGACGGAAATGTGTTATATCGTGGGTAACGAGCGCAGATGCATACTTGACATGATTGAAGACTTGTTGGAAATAATATACTATTACCACAACAGAGTCGACAGAATATGCTTCAACGTGATTGAAAACAACTGGCTCTGCTGCAGTACAGTATTGAAATTACTTTTAGCACCGCCTACTGCCTACACCTTTCTGGTGTAGGTGCACCAATCCAGAACTGTGAAGTATTACTGTCACAAGATCAAGAACATCACACCGGAACCATGCAGCCCAACTCTACTGCGCTAGGGTTAGGCTGGTATGTACTGGTGTGTCCAGCTGAAGCGAAGGGTGTCTGTGTACAGTAGAGGTGTACCCCGGCGAGTACCCATCACAAACGGGTACTTGGATAATTCTGAAAGTGAAACCCGAACCCGTCGCGGGTAACCCGGGTTTTCCGACGAAATTAAACGGGTTCAACGAGTACTCGGGTACACCCGGGTACCCGAACAACCCGTTTTCGTTTATGGTCACCAAGGGGTGCCACACGCGGATGACAGTGCGTACGGCGGTTTGATGTCAAAACGATAACTGTAACCATCAAACAGCGAATGGCAACAGAGGGCCGCGGGTATTCGATAATCCTTCCACTTGTAATGCCGTTACGTAGTCGTACGCTGATACCCACACCCTTATGCCCCTGAACTGAGCACACTCAGGTAGCGAAATATCGAGTGACAGTATGTGTGGCCACAATAATAGTAGGTGACGTTCCTAGGTTTCCATGTCGGGCAGGTGTCATGGCTCGAGGAAATTAAATGCATGGCTATACATCGGTAAGGTACTCAAAGGATATCGAAGTTATTAATAGCAGTGGAAACTCTCTTGGAAAACCGCACTAAAAACATGAATATTCTTGGAGTATTCAGCTCGGAATAGTGATACCCGTGGGCACCCCGTTCTCTGTCGATTTGAAAGTTATATGTGAGGGGGGACATGCCAAACATACGGGTACCCGGATACTCGAACCCGCCGAGTACCCGGGGTTTCTAGAGATATTGTGAGGGGGGATATGCCAAACATACGGGCACCCGGGTACTCGAACCCGCCGAGTACCCGGGTTTTGGTCACCCCCAAAACCTGCGTGTTTCAAGTCAAACCCGAACCCGTCACGGGTTTTACCCATCCGGGTTGTACCCGCCGGGTACCCGGGTTTCGGTCATCCGGGGTACACCTCTAGTGTACAGATGTCGAGGTCTAGGCCGCCCTCAGTAAGGCGGCAGACCGCCCTATTGAGGGACCATCCCGCAGTAAGGCGGTCACCGCCTTACTGCGGGTTCCAGTCGTGCCAAGCGATTTTAACCGCCTTATATCGGGATACCGCCTTACTCAGACCGCCTTATTGAGGGACCCCCACTGTATTCGTAATTAAAGTTCTAAAGGCTGTTGGCACAATCGGCACACATTTTGAACGCGCCTATTGAATCGAAGCCGAGGCCTTGTTGTGTTGTGTTGTTAGTGGTTAGTGGGCAGTGGGAGG
This sequence comes from Saccharina japonica, assembly GCA_008828725.1. NCBI lineage: Eukaryota > Phaeophyceae > Laminariales > Laminariaceae > Saccharina > Saccharina japonica. The sequence goes on from MEHQ01002178.1 coordinate 1,128,995, forward strand.
AAGTGCGTTCGCGGACAGATTTACACTGAGCGAATGCAAAACGCGACCACCGGGCTTTTGCATCTTAGCATCGTAGAGGGTACAGGCATTACGTCCTCTGGGCATCGTAGAGGGCACGTACTATGTGTTGGATAGGGAAGACACGGAAATAACCCTGACATTCTGCAAACATACCGGAAATTATATCATACGTACAAGGGAACATCGCCGTCGGCCCAGCCGCCGGCGAGAGGAATAATGTTAAGGTCCGCAATTACGATGCCAAGGGACAAACGCGCATCGTAAGTGGATAAACACTAGAAGAACTTGGATGTAAAATTTCAATAATTCATCACGGCGGGGGAAAAAAAATCACGCGGCGGGGGGTAAGAATACGGAGCGCGAGGCACGAGCGTCGAGAACTGACGATTTTCTGAGCTCAGGAGATAATACTAATGTTTACAAGGGGGCTTCGCCGCCGGCCCAGGCCGTCGGCGAAGCGAAGGAGGAATAAGGCCCGCAATACATCAGGTAGTTTACGATGCCAAGGGACCGAGAGGCTAAGGCTCCAGTTTACGATGCCAAGGGACCGTTGAAGAGACCCAGTTTGGATTGTTGATTCTTGACGTAATTAATGATGCAAAAAAGGCCAATAACATCGAAAGAAGTCCCGTTAAAATATTGTCGATTATTGATCCCTGACGCAATAAATGAGCCCCAATCAAAGGCACACTCTCCAGCAAGAAAACACACAAAGCATCGCAATGAGGCAAGCAAAGCCAAACCATGGAATAAAATCGACGGACTCTAAAATATGGTATACCCAAGCCACTTTCCCACAACGCACGACAGACAACTAAAGGAGTGACGCGAAAGAAGCCTAACCCATCCATGTAAAAAAGCACATAACATCA
>MEHQ01002178.1:1129897-1241034 GCA_008828725.1 Saccharina japonica
CTGCACGCGTATCGTTATGTGCATGTGTATTAATATTATTACTGATAATATTAATACGATATAATATTATCAACATAATTTTATCATGTTTTAGCTCTATTATTATTATAAATATTTTGCCTTCCGACATTTTTTTTTTTTTTTTTTTCTATCTCATTTATTATCTTCGTACTTCCGTCTCTTCCTTCCCTAGTCGTAACCACGATCCGGGGTCAGCAAATAGTGCTCCACTCCTCTCCTCAACTACGCGTTCTTGCCTTCATTTTTATCGCGCAGAGGGTTCAGCCTTCCAACGCTCGTCGACTTTCATCGAATTTTGCTAACTCACGCTCTCGCGCTTTCTGCTAGTCAAAGATATTTTTTGCGAGAAAAAGTGCCTAAGAGCATGCACTCGGCGGGGCTCGAACTCGCTTCCTTGACGCTTACAGGCTTCGTGGTTACCTGCTAGCCCACCGGGGCGACCGTGCAGGGCATTATTCGCATTATTCACTCAGAATGAAAAAGCTGACCCGATTAATTAATAATGTCTTCTTCAGGTGATAATATATTAATAGCAGCATCATGCACATACTCGTAGTACTATATACTATATACGCATACATACGTAGGGTGGTACCCAATACCATACCTGGTATCAAGTAAATGACTGGTATCGTATATACGTAGAGGGGTGCTAAATTTCCATCCCCACACAAACTCCATCATAAAAGTGGATGAACATATTAATAAAACTTGGATAGAAAATTTCGGACGGGGGGAAAATAAATCGAACTTGGATAAAAAAACTTCGAAAGTTCATGAGGCGGGGGGGGGAAAAATCGCATCACTGTAAGAGTCCGGATACGGAGCGGAGCGGTTTCATCCTCACACATTAAATCAATAGAACTTGAAAAATTTCACCACGGCGGCGGAAAACAATCTCAACTACGGTGGGGGGTAATAATGTGGACCGCGAGGCACGTGCGTCGAGAAGTCAGGTTTTCCTGAGATATGCAAATGGCCCGAGCGTGGAGAACTGACGATTTACTGAGCTCCAACAATGATAAGAATATGGTATGTGTCTCAGCCTGCCCAAGTGCATATTTTTGGAAAATCCGGTTTTCACCGTGGTCTGCCGTGGTCGGAAGGTGCAAAATTTGGGTTCCACAATCATGTCACGTCAAGCAAGGCAAACTTACGCTGCCAAGGGTATAGGGCCGAGTGTTTAACACTAAAACTTAGTAGAATGGTGTCAGTCCAGGGGCTGTCTGTCAAATGGTTCATGGTGCTGTGTCGTGACATCTTTGTTTCGAGGACGGTGATGAGGGGGAGAGAAGAGGGAGCTGAGGGGCAGAGAGGAGGGAAGCGTGAAAGGGAAGGGGCGGAGGGAGGGATGGAGAGAGGGAGGGACGGAAGGCGGGAGAGGGACAGGGCGAGCGAGGGAGGGTGGGAAGGAGGGAGGGTGGGAAGGAGGGAGGGAGGGAGCGAGAAAGCGAGACTGGGACTGAGGGAAAAGCCTTTGCCACCTGATCACTCCCAGCACAGAAAATTGCGTGACCCTGCCCAAACATGAGTTTCATTAATCCGATTCCACTTGAAATTAGACACCGGCCTCGGGCTGCTGCTAGACCCGCCTCTCCGCGACTGCTGCTGCTCGGCTCGCGGATGCTGGCAGCCAACCCTGACTACTTCACACACAGGGCACCCCATTAGGAATGGTTTTGAGCATGACGATCGCCTCCACGAGGGCTACCGACCTGTTGCGTGCGGCACGGGTGTAACAATTTCGAAATAAATTTGGCCGTGGGGTACCCCAAACTGACACTCATCGGACAGACAGACAGACAGTATTTTTTAATCCGTTCCTGAGACCACAAGTTACACTTGTGGAACTGGTACGTACAAAATAACGAGCGCCAGACGCACGACAGGTTGCACATACACCATGCGAATATAGCTGCAGGCAGCAGCGCAGAAGAGAGAGAGAGAGAGGTGGTGGTGATTGCTGATGACAGATGCAAGCCTCCGATGAAGCAACCATTAATAGCCACAGCAGTACACGGCGGACCTGCCACAGGAATGTCTGCTGCTTGTGCTTCTAGGCGGGGCCGTGACCTCGTTTGTGTTTTGCTGCACGTTGTCTGATGTCTTGTAGATTTCTGGAGTGAGCTTCAGGAAAGAAACACAAAAAATAAAGAATATCTATGAACGGTTGAGGTACTCCTATTTGATCAAAGCGACCATTACATTTCAGGCCAGGGTGAGCGTGGGTCAGTCACACACATCAGCACAACAGAAAGGTAGATGGTGGAGTACGGACCGCTTGCTCCGATAAACACAGTTAGCCACAGCAGTACAGCGCAGATGGGTGTGTCACCCACGCACGGTGTTACCTGCTGGTGCTTATTTATGCAGAGTAGTAACGTTGTGCTCTCTGCATGTTCTGTTTCTACCTGTGGTATACCGCTCTGTCTGCGCTCTCTTGTGTGCGCTCATGATCAGCTCGTGAAAGCAGGGCAAACAACAGGACATTATTATTTACTGGCACGTACGTACAAAACACGGCCTCATGCAGAGAACCCGGGAAATCGTCTTATCCACTCCCGCGGGAAAAACAACTTTGAGCGCCCGCCACGCGAGCTACAGTGCCTCGGACCGAGCCCAAACCTCGACCAATGTGTCCGGCCGGGCCTCCCGTGTCGGGGTACTTAGCGTTTTGCCGAAAAGCGCTCGCGCGAAGAGAAAAGTTGCGAAAAGTGCGAAAATTTCACAAACATAACTATACATATATATGGGAGAAGGGCCGAGCATTACTACCATGTACATACAATACCGCTACTACTAGTCAATAAGTAGTCTCCCGTCTCGCCTCCGTCGCCACAATTTTTCAACCCATAAAAACATCATGTATGGTATACCGTGTAAAACTCATCATTTAGCCCCCAACCCTCTGGGTAGAAGTATATCGGGCACCACAGCGACGCCAATGAACAGGATATTTTTTTTCAGTCAAAACCCCATAAAGCACGTACTATACGTACGTCCAGCACATCATACATGGCAGGCAATATTTTCAACACATTCTACATATCTGAAGGCATATTTTCTCCAAACGACCCCGTTCGTGTGACCGCGAGGACTCCACCAAATCACAACGCGAACAATGGCGTACGGCGTGTATATAGCTTTTTCGCACAAAACGAAAAATAAAAGAGCGACGAGGAACAAACAAACGAAACAATAAAAAAAAAACTAAGCCGGCCTCTTCCCTTTTCTTGTTCGAAAAACAAAACCAACAGGCGGCAAAAAAAGAGACGGCACTCACTACTACTGTATAACAATTAAACGGGGATCAGAACACACACTGCATATACGTGGCGGGCTTTTCCCTAAGACGCTCATCCCATACAAGGGCTCCTTCCGCAACTCGCGAAACGAACGAGAGGCACCAAGCTGACAGCAAACCACTACTTACTACTATTTTGACGAATACTGTTCGTTTCGGCTAGATACAGAAAAAAGAGAAAAAAAACACACACACGCTCAAAACCGAGAAACCCCACAATATCTGCAAAAAAACGAATAAAACCCACAATATCTGTAGAATATTAGTTGGCCCTCGCCCCTCCTCCCCTCGCATCTTGTTTCGCCTGCCACCCCAATCCCCCCCTATCAGCAAGCAGCACAACTCAAAACGCACGGCGACGGCACATTTTATTAATCACCGTCAACGCAGCGAGCAAAGGCCAGCCCGCACCCCGAGGACGAATGGTGCTACTGAGCTACAGCCAGCGGATGTCGCTAAGCCACGAAACAGGGGTGTTATCGAGCTGCACACCCGGAGCATGCGCCCCCACCGCCACTGCTGCTGCTACAACCTGAAGCGAGTTTTTTTTTTTTCTGTTTTTCCTCCCGGCGAGTACAAGAAAAAATATCAGTGTCGCGGTGGTCGTCGGGGCAAAAGGTCTTGGCTGCTACTGCTGTTCCCACCGCCACCGCTGTCTAAGTTCTTGAGCTGCAGTTGCTGCTCCATCGTCATCTGCCCATCAAACGGCAACCCACAGCCCAACTCCCCTCCCCCCCCCCCCTCCGCCGTTTGCAGAAACAAGTGCGTGTCCATCGCTGAGGGCCAGGACGCAAACTGCCCCCTCGCAAGCAGAGGACCACCACCGCCGCCTCCAAAATGCAACTCCCCCGCTGACGCAGACGCCATCAAGCCAAGTCCAACCCCGCCCCCCCCCACACCACCAACGAGGCTTTCTTGCAGCAATGCCGCGGCTCCGGTCCCACCGGCGTCGGCAACCATCTCGGCGGGCGGCACACCAGAGCCGGCCAGGTTCCACCCGCCTGGCATCGCTTCGACCCCGACACCGCAACTACCGGCGCCCATAGGGTCATTGGCCCCCGGCAGGTTCAACAGCGGTGAGGTTCCTCCTGTTGGCAGGCCAAACATGCTCAACGTCTGTAACGTCGCAGTACTAACGCCATCCGCGGCTCCGCTTACGGCCCCTTCGCTCACAGCTCCTCCGCATAAAGCTCCACTCACGGCTCCTGCGCCCACAGCTAAGCTCGCAGCTCCTCCGCCCACAGCTAAGCTCGCAGCTCCTCCGCCCACAGCTAAGCTCGCAGCTCCTCCGCCCACAGCTAAGCTCGCAGCTCCTCCGCCCACAGCTAAGCTCGCAGCTCCTCCGCTCACAGCTAAGCTTGCAGCTCCTCCGCTCGCAGCGTTCAGTCCTCCTCCCCCTACAGTCGCCGGCAACATCGAAGGCCGCACCATAAATCTGTCCGGACACACAACCATACAGTTCATACTACTACTATCGACCCCGGCAGGCTCCGCCAATCTCAATCCTCCCCCCGCCCAGCCTCCAGGCGCCTCTCGCCCTAACCCGGAAACAACAGCCTCGGGCACGACGTCCATACCCGTCAGCTCTGACAACGACAAGGTCTCTGGTAACCGCCACCTGCCTTGGCCATGCACAGCACCGAGGCCCTCGCTTCCGGGTGCCGACAGCAGCCCCATCTCTCCTGCAACTCCCACCCCAGCCACTCCACCAACCATCGCCGCGCTGTCGGAAACGCCTCGACAACTCCTCTCCCCGTCCTCCTCCGCTCTCTCCCAAGGGCGCCGTACGCCACCCCGTCCCGCCGAGCCTTCCTGCAATCGGAAACCCTCGTCCCGTCCCGCGGAGGTCGAAGCTCCCTGCCACGGACTACTATTACCCTCCTCTTCCCCGATCATTCCGATATCGCCATCCAAGGTTAACCGCCAAGCGCTGGTCGCACGCTCCATCGGAACGCCGCCGCCGCTGCTGCTCGCGCCGGCCAAGACGGAGTCCGAGCACGCGCGCCGCCGAACGTCCCCGTCCGACTGACCGCTGTTGCTCTCCTCCGCCCTCCCGCGAGAGCAGCTCCCCGGCACCTGCTCCTCACCAAGGCCCTCCCCCCCCCGCACCCCATCCTCGCCAAGGCCTTTCCCGCCGCGCACCTCATCATCCAGGCCTTTTTGCAGGTGCAGAGCCTCGAGGTCTTCAAGCCGATCGCCCGGTTCGACAAAAAAGTCTTCCCAGCCCAGGAACGAGTCGGGCATCAACTCCCCACCGTCTACCGAGTTTCCTCCCAGTGAGTTTCCGGCCGCTAGCGAGTTTCCGGGGGAGGCGGCTACCATCCCCTCGTCCTGCTCCTCCCCGTCCCCCTGGAGTGCGTCGCTTTTCGGACCGAAGGTGTTGCCTGGGGAAGGGGTCCGACAAAGGTTGCCGAGAGGAGGTGTGAAAGGCCTCGCTGCTTCCTCGCCCTCATCGTCTGCCTCCTCGCGCTTCGGCTGCAGATTTTCTGCCTGTCGCCCTTCTCCCGCCATCTTTGCTAAGATTTCTGGTGATTCCAGAAGGCGCCGTCGCTCAGCCGCCGCGGCTGCCCGCTCGGCTCGTTTCGCCCCCAGCGACAATTTCCATTCCGCGGTGGCCGTGGCCGCCGCCGCCTGCTCGGCTTTTTCTCGGCAAGCGTTCGATCCTCCTCCTCCTCCTCCTCCTTCCCTTCCCTCGCATTCCCCTTCCCCTCCGTTTGGTCGTTGGTCTCGCCTTCTCCCCTCTGGTCGCAAAACGACATCTTCTCCTTTGAGAACACCCGACCCCCTTCCTACCCCTACCCCTCCCTCTCCAACACCACCACTGCCTCCATCCTTTGCTAATATCTCCACCTTCACCGGGGTCCCGCTTCTTCCAACACTAGCCCCCCCGCCCGGCGAAGAACCACCAGCCCCAAGCCCCACCCCCAACCCAGCCCCTCCCCGATCCGCGGCTGGCCTGGAACAGCACGTGGAGGATTCTTCTTTTGCTCGCGGGATGCGCCTCTCCGATTTTGTAACCACCGTTTGCGCTAGCGGCGAATTCCGTACCGACGAATCAGCTAGAGACGCTAGCGTCATCGCTGCTGGTGTTGTTGTCGTTGCTGGCCGGCAGACTGTTTCGCTCCGCCCAGAAAATTGGGTGACCGAGGGCCCCAAGGGCCCCAGGGGTCCCATCGCGGTTCCAGCGGCTACAAGGGGACTTTTGACGGCCGCCACTTTTTGCTGTAGCTCCATCTTGTTCTCGACCGTCGAGTTGTCGGGGTCTTCAGCTTGCTCCTTAAGGGGAAAGAAACGCCAAAAACATGAAACAAAATAATTAAACAAATGTTTAGTCCTCGCTGCAGGTCGGCACGATTACATGGGAAAGGACTACACAGACCTCGGACAGATCATTAATAATCACTTAATGATAATATTTTCAGGGAGACATAATATCCCTGATCGGTATGATCTGTCAAACTCACGTTGGCAGGTGGGAGCCAAAGAGTCTGCATGATCTACGTAGCACAATTTTCCTGGGTTGGAGAAGTACTACACGTAGAAATTATGCACAACTACTCATAACCGCAGCTGAGGACCCGTAGATGATCTATCTGTAGATGATCTATCTGAAGATGATTTATCTGTAGATAGATCAATCTGAAGATGATCTATCTATAGATGATCTATCTGAAGATCATCTATCTGTAGATGATCTGTCCGACGTGGGGGGGATTTCAACAGATAGGGAACGGTACCGAGAACGGTACCGAGAGTGATCCGTGGTTCGCTCTAAGAGATACTTTCGCGTGTTTGATCCTCGCTGCAGTTTGGTACCAGCCTGGTCGTGAATGTACGGTACATATGCATGTTTCATACTTTCTGCTCGTTCACGACTTTCCGAAACATCACCATGTTTACAGAGCAGAATGGTACCTGGTATGGCAAAGGCGTCTATTAATAGACTTTTTTAACCCATTCAGAACTGAAAAAACATGCGGCACACTAATTCCAAGTAGTTTGTCCCCAAATTCGTGGGACCAGTTCTTAAGGGGTTAAGTGTACCTGGTACGGTATACCTGGCATATAGTATACGCACAACAAAGAAGTGTGTGTACCGAACAGCACCGTAGAAAAAAAACAAGACAAAAAAAAATTGGGAACTCCTTACGTACGTACGGTAGGCAAGACAAAACTACTACTGTTGTATTTGGACACCCACACTTTTTTTTTTCTTGTCTGAACAATAATAGAAAAAAGAAAAGCCTCGTATTGTCATGTGTACGCAACGTAAGTTCGACCAAACTCGCAGTTGATAACCAACTGCTGTGACATATATTCATAAACTGCCTGTTGTATTGCGGGCCTTGTTCCTCCCTCCTTCGCTTCGCCGGCGGCCTGGGCTGACGGCAAAGCCCCCTTGTCGTATATATATTATAGAACTATTCCGCAAAGCTATGGTAAAGAGCACAATACGAAGATATACCCATGACTTTATCACGGATGGTTATATGTACAAGATTTTAGATATGTAGTATTCTGTATCAATAACAAATAAGTAGTACACATAAAAACCAGAGTACGCACGATAAAAATACTAAAAACTACTAATTGCCACTACGTAAAGATACATTACAGTTACAAATAACTAATGCACTCAAGGGCGCACAAAAAAAAAAGAAAACGACACCACACACCTAGGAAGGTCAGAATGAAAAACAAACCGGATCGCTGTGATCACAGGACGAAATGAGCAAAAACCATTTTTTTTTCGTTTTTTGTTCCCTTTTTTTAACTTGGTTTTAGAGACCCCCCCTATTTTTTTTCGCTGGTCGGGGGGGGGGGGGGGGGGGGGGTAATTAAAAAAAAACTTGACTTATGTTTTCTGGGATCACAACGGTCCGGTTTCTTCCCTCCAATATAGGGGGGGGGGGGGGGGGGTCGATAACTTTTTTTTTGTGCGCCCTTGATGCACTCATTAATTAAATTCAACGACGTACTTTCAAGTGCTACTCCATAACCTGTCCCCGCATACCTCTTATTATATACCACTCTGTACCGAAATATAAGCACCGTTTTGATTGAACATTCGTGTACAAAAGTTGCTTATATTTCGGTACAGAGTGGTATATATTATAGAATTATCAGCAACGCTATGGTAAAGAGCACAATACGAAGATATACGCATGGCTTTATCACGGTTGGTTCTATGTGCAACAATATAGATATTTAGTATACCTGATACGTTTATTTCAGACTGTTTAATTTAAATTATTTTGTATTTTATTTTTTCTCCCCCCACAAATAGACGCACACTTCCTGAATTCTACAGCCTCAGATTGTGTCCCCCTCATACGGGATGTACACCCTAAATGAGGACATATAAAATCCGTAAGTACGCGCGATCGAAGTAGTACACTCAGCTAGCAAAGATGAGCTTCGACGAAATCCTCGAGCTCACAGCTGTTGTTTTTTTTTTAATTTTTAAATATACATATTATACATGACTTGCGTTTTGCCTTACCAATACAAAAAAAAACTGACACAAGCCGGTTCACACCCAACTTTCATTTTTGTGTAAACAGCAACAAAACAAAAAGGACGACACGAGTATGACGCGCTTTTCACCTGTAAGACGCCTAAGAAGTGGGTGATGGTGCCCATAGGATCGCCGATAAGAGGATAGATGCGGAGGTAGTTGAGGAAGGTGCTCCCGTCGTGCTTGTAGCTTATGAGCAAGGACGAGGCCGCCCGCCCATTGCTCGCTTCTGTCTTAAGCACCGTCAAGGCGTCCAGGTCTGTGCTTGGCCCCAGCAGAATTCCCAGGGTTTGCCCCAGAATGCTCTCCTGGAGTTTGTAAAGGTCCAAGCAAGGAGCGCAGCGCAGGGGGGGGGGGGAACAGCATCCTTGAGTCAGATTTCCACCACTGACATGTTGGGAAGCAGTATTAAGGGGGGACCATCATAGTAAACACTATTTACGGGGGACCATAGTTAATAGGACCTACGATAGACACAAGAAACTATATATATATATACCTATTTTTACTAACCATATTTGGTCCTATTATATGACATTAACTATGGTCCTCCGTAATAGTAAATAGGGCCTACGGTACAGACAAAAATCTATGTATTCTCCTATTTTTACCAACAATATTTGGTCCAATTATATGACATTTACTATGGTCCCCCGTAATAGTACTCTAGTATCAGCCAGGCGGGGGGGGGGGGGGGGGTACAGCAGTGGTAGTCTTGGAACTTCACAAATGATTGTCGATAGCAGCGCAAAAATACGTTCAACTCTTTCCATCCCCTCCCTGTCCCCTCTATTATTTTCTTTGATCGCGAGAAGGTGTCAGCCCAAGGGGTATAAAGGGCAAAACGAAAGCGTTACGATATAGATATATCGAAACTTCCGATACGATATCTAACACCAATTGAAAAAGGCAAGCCGGTCAACCAATCGTAACCGTCTTCTTCATCGCTCTCTCAATCACCTGGTTGTACCCACAGAGCTTAGTCCAAGACTCGTTGCACCGAACGACCGTGAAGGCGGGGTTGGCCGTCATGATTATCCTCGCCTCGCTGGACGGCTGACACGCCCCTCTCGGCGTGTTGGGGACGACCGGCATCCCGCACTCGTCGCCCACGACCCTGCCAGCCACCGTGCAGAAGTTTCGATGATGACACATTATGTCAGACAGATCATCTACATATCATATACGTATCATCTACGTATTATCAACAGATCATCAACATATCATCAACAGATCATCTACAGATATACATCATAAATCGCGAGTTCTGTATACGAGTATACGTACCCGGTTTGATTGCACGCCAGCACGAACAATGCCAATGGCCAATGGCATGTTGCGAGTTATCCACTCGCTTTTGAAGCTGCCGCATCAGGCTGTTGACGACGCCAAACAGGTGCGTTATGGAGGCCAGGTAGTTGGAGATCATGATATATCGGAAAAATACCCAGTACGTTTTTTTTTTTTTTTTTTCCATCCCATTTATTATCTTCGCCCTTCCTTTCTCTCTCCTTCCTAGTCGTAACTCAGATCCGGGGTCACAAAGTAGGCTCTTCTCCCTCCTCCCCCACTACGGTTCTTGCCTTGGATTTTTATCGCGAGAAAAATTCAGCACTTTCTTCCCTCGTCGACTTGCGTCGGATTCCGCCTACCCACGCCACGAAGGCGCTCTCAGCAATTGGTTCCTCTTTATGTATATATATCGGAAAATCTCCAGTATGATATATATCGGAATTTTTCCGGTAATATATCTCCGAAAATCTCCAGTACGATGTATACATTGTACATCGGGAAAATCTCGAGCGCGATGCCAGATACGAGGTACCGCAAGTTCTCTGTACAGCAGTAGCATATACCTGGTATTATGGGGTCCACCTTGATGCGAGTTAGCTGTGAGCTCGAAGATTTCGTCGAAGCTCATCTTTGCTAGCTATATATCACACCCTGGACAATTCCTATTTCAATAGTCTATTGTGTCTATAATTATTTTTGGGTGTAGTCTATTAATTGGAATTGCCCAACCAAATGATTTCGATTGAAGTATACGAGTATTCATTTGAATTGTCCAGGTAATTAATTTGAATGCTGCCTACCAATTGAAATTGTCCGGACAATTGATTTTGGGTGCTGTCAATTAATTGGAATTGCCTGCACAATTATTTGGACCATTCCTATTACAATAGTCTATTGTGGCTACAACTGATTTCGGATGCTGTCTATTAATTGGATTTGCCCAACCAAATTATTTCGATTGAAGGATACTAATTGAAATTGTCCGAGCAACTTGTTTCGAGTGTTGTCTACCAATAGGAACTGTCCAACCAAATGACTTAAAGTACAGTCTATTAATTGGAATTGTCGGGGCCAGAAAAAACAAAATCGAACACTAACAATAGGAAGGTCAGGACAAAGCCTATTGACCCAACCAACAATTATATTTGGAAAGTCAGCACAGAAACCTATTATTGACCAAACCACTCCTATTGATAAGCAAGACCTGAAACGAATTGTTGAAACAATTTCAATTGGAAGGTCAGGGCAGAAACCTATTGCTCCGACCATTCCTATTAATAGAAAGGAACAAAACGAAATTATTGAAACAATTCCAATTGGAAGGTAAGAGCAGAAACGGTTTGATTGAACCATTTCAATTGTGAGACAAGACCAGAAAATAATTGCTGAAACAATACCTATCGGAAGACCAGGACACAAACCTATTGGCCGAACCATTCCTATTGATAGGTGCACCACGAAAGCAGGATCTCGACCAATTCCATTTAAATGGACTTCCGGGAGATCTACTGTAAAAGCAATAGTCCATTGTGGGTAGGTCCCATATCATATTGAAGAAGTAATAGAGTATTGGAGTCTGCGAAGCGAAAAAATTGCAGGAGGCAATTCCAGTTAAGTAACAGAGCTCTAAAACAATTGCCTAAGCAATTCCAATTAGTAGGTGGACTACAATATGTTGTTGTCTTTGCAATTCCAATTGCGGCAATATGGTAATAATCAATTGTCCGCCTCATTCCATTTAATAGACTTTTCGGTGCGTCTATTGTAGGCGCAATAGTCTATTGCGATGCCTATTGTCCAAGGCTTAAGCAGAAAGGGAATGAAAAAAATATTTTCCAAGTGATAATCGGCCGCCAAACATTTTGTCCGATATATGTTGTCTGGTCGATTCCAATTAATAGACTGCTTCACTAATCAATTGGTCCGGCAATTCCAATCGCTAGACAGCCTCACGAATCGTTTGCCTTTGCAACTTTAAGAAATAGCTTCCTCATGCATACATACATTGATGTGTCAACTTCCAATTGCAGCGTGCGGAATCAATTGACCGGTAACATAATATTGTCTATTGAATGGAAATGCCTGATTGTCTGGACAATTTATTTCGAAGCCTGCCAAAAAAATGAAATTGCCAGAACAATTCTTTAGAAATATGCCTATTAAATGGAATTGCCCGCGCAAATAATTTAGAACGATGTCAATTAAATGGAATTGCCAGCACAATTTATTTGGGAGGATGTCAATTAAATGGAATTGCTTGTCCAGGGTGTGCTATATATACGATATACGAGTACTGCTTGTACTCACTTTTGAAGCTGCTGCATGAGGCTGTTGACGTCGAACAAGTGCGATATAGAGGCCAGTTTGTTGGACATCGGGCTAAACTTGGCCCACAGCATGCTTCGACACCGCCACTCCGACTTCGCGCCGTGCTCCACCGCGTTGGTTGTGCGCAGCGAAAAGCAGCACATCGCCTGATCATGATTGGTGACAAAAAAAAAGAAGGAAAACAAAAAAAACAACAACAAGCGAAAACGAACATGAGTCGCCTAATCACCACGACTGGTGACAAAAAAAAAGACAAAAAAAACGCCAACAAGCGAAAACGAACATGAGTCGCCTAATCACGATTGGTGACAGAAAAAGAGAAGAAAAAAAGTACCGCAAAACGAAAACGACCATGAGAGGAGAGGAGCATGGGAGGACGAGTAGGCTCATGGCCACGGAGTGATTGCTGGTGGTGCTTAGCTTGCTGAAAGTCAAGATCCTTCGACTTCTCGCCCATCCCCCTCCAGCACAAAAGCGACTTTCCACATTTCACATGAGCGGTGCGGCCGATCTAAGAGCGAGTCGTGAAAGGAATGCGCCAAGCGATATCATGCGCCAAGCGATATCATGCGCCAAGCAAGAAGCTATCACATCGCATCGCGCAAGGTTGTACCAAAACGAATTAGGAGGGGGGTGCAAAGCTAAAGCTCACCGTGTCCTGTGTGATAACGATGTCGCTGTCTACCGCGTCACACACCAGCCGAACCCCATGCCCCTCCCCCTTCTCCATCTCTTTTCGCCATGGGAGCGTGCCGCAGCCCAAGGACTCGATCAACACGGCAAGGCTGAATGGATCACAGCACGCACGGCATACACGGTACAAGACGAAAGAGGGAAGGAACAACAAAATCACAATCATAAAAGCACGAACAGCCATGATATTACTGTAAGTTAAACTAGTGCTGTAGTGTACCACTCCGGACGTAAAAACTAATCCTCGTTTGGAGTCTGATAGGAACATCAAACAACCCTTATATCTCCGACCAGAGCGTGTAGTGAATACGACTCGGCCCAGCTTGAACAAAACGAGGACCTCGGGCTAGGGGTTCTTTGCATCGAATCGGCTAACCAAGCGCAACTTTTAACTTCCTTGGAATCTCCGCTTCGTTTTGTTGGCAGGCATTTTGAAGGGTTTCGTTTGTTCTTGTTGGGATGCCACGTCTCAAAACAACGCCCAAGTATGTCGAGCTACAAAAATCGGCGAACGAAGGTCTACACTATTAACAGCTCCTCCGTGAATCTTCGTTCCGAGAAATTTCCTCGGCGGCTCAGATTGAAACAGCACGATCACAACCACAAGCGCAGACAGTAGTGTACATCTATAACAAGCAGTGTAAACTAAACGACTTGCCCAGAGCTGCACCCAAGCACGCTTTGGTCGAAGCATCATGTGTATGGTCGAGATATCACACCAATCATGTAAAGATGAGTTTTGAGGAAATTCGAAATTTCCGATCCGATCTCGACTTTTTTTAGTTATATAAAAGAAAAGAAGAAAAAAATGGATAAGTCCCCACGCAACCGCCAGATTACATCTTCATGACGAGAAATTTCGCAGGTAGTCAGCGTTTTTAGCCTCCAGTAGAGCTTACCCCTTATTCGATGCTATATATATATATTACGAATACAGCTTGCAAACATTAGTTTCGACGAAATCCTCGATCTCACAGCTGTTTTTTCATTTTTTTTTATAAATGTACAATGGTTGAGGTACACTATTTACGAGACAAAAGAGGATAACGATAACCAATGAATAATGGTTGATTGGACCTATCTGATTGCCTCACGTGGGGTTCGTTTCTATTCGCCTTGTGCACAGCAGTGTATCTCAACTTTTGTCTCGAATACCTGTAGTGGTAAGCGCCACTTATTCTAAGCTATACCAGGTATATTCAATGGTTAAGGTACACTATTCACAAGACAAAGAGGGAATAACGCTAACCAATGATTAATGGTTGATTGGACATATCTGATTGCCTCAGGGTTGATAGGGTTTAGTTTGTATTCGTCTTGTACACAGTGTATTGCAACCATCGTCTCGAATATCTATAATGGTCGTACCCTTAATCGACGATATACTTCGTATACAATGGTTGATATACACTATTTACGAGACAAAACGGAATAACGCCAATCCATGAATAATGGTTGATTGGACCTATCTGGTTGCTAGAGGGTTCGTTTCTATTCATCTTGTACACAGTGTATGTTAACCACTGTCTCGAATGCCTGTAGTGGTAAGCACCCCCTTGTTTTTGTATGTTTTTAGATTAGGGTCAAGATTAAAAGTCAGGTATGGCATGTCTCAAAACCATTTCGTCGAAAAAGCTGGACCAAGGTCCGAGAGCACCTTCTAACCAGATATTCGACACCAATGATTGGGGTTTTACTGTCTGTGTCAGGTCTGGGTACGACTACTATGGACTATGACCCTCCCTTGTTTTTTAGGGTCATAGCACATCCAGGTGTACGACACCAATACCGATACAACTATTACCGAGGACCATCGTTAATAGGACCCAATTTTGTTATTAAAAAAATGTAAATAAATACAAATGTTTTCGTGTGTACCATTGGTATTATTTAGTCATATTTACTTGTGTTTACTATGCTCCCCCGTAATAACCCTAACCCCAATCCAATCAACCATTGTCCACCAATGTACTTGCCACTCTCGTGGGTACGGCGTTCCGAGGTCGTCGGAGGATACGAGACCTCTTCCTCCTGCGCAAGAAGGCTGCTCTCCCTGAGCTACAACGACGTTGGGGGGTTGGACGGTGAGTAGCGCTACGACAGAGAGGTAGGCCGGCCGACCAGGCCGAGAGGAGGACAAGAGTGCCGGGCAGATCTGCGTGACCGACACGTCACAAGCTGCGCGACAGAAAGGTTCGGAGAACCTTCCGGAAACGGCCAAGACATTCGGAGAACCTTCCGGAGAAGATTCCGGAGACGTGGGATACCTTCCGGAGAACATTCCGCAGAACATTCCGGAGAACCTTCCGGAGACATGGGATAGCCGGCATCTATGGAGCCTCGACCGACGACTCCGTCCGGGACACGTGGATGGTCGAGTTACCGGACAGGCTTCCCTGAGGAATATGGTTGGTCCTGAGAACAGAGGCTTCCAATGTACTGAACGGGAAGGTCGGCCCCAAGTGACCTACAATAGTATCCATGTCACCCCCCAGTTTTAGTATCTGTCCGGTCCGTGAATTGCTCGAAAGGTGGGCGGGCGCTCGTTACCTTCCGTTATCCGTCATCAAATGGTCGATGCCGCTGAGGATGCGGCTGTCGTTGTGGACGTCCTTCCCGTTGAACCAGCGGTACGGTGTGATGGGGAGCTTCATCGTGAATGTCTACACCGCCAACAATGAGAATACCCGACAGTAACGAAAGCAACAAAATACACACACAAGAGACGAACATAGGCAGGCACGCAGACCACACGCCCACAGAAAGAGGGAGGGGAGGGGGAGGGGAGGGAGGGCAGGGGCGTGGGTGTCGGTGTGGCGGACGCGGCACGCATGCGGAGGGGAGGGGGGAAGGGCGCGGGGGTGGGGGGAGGCGGAGGGCGAGGGGAGGGGAGGAGCGGGAGGGGAGGGATGGGCCGCGGAGGGTGAGGTCGAGCGGGCCGAGGGGGGGGGGGGCGGGGGGGGGGAATGGGGAGCGGAGGGGTGAGGGAGGGAGGGAGGGAGTGGCAGGGGACGCGGGAGGGGAGGAGGGAGGGAGGGAGGGGGAGGGGAGGGGATGGGGGAGTGGATGGGGAGTCGGTGAGAGGGATGGGGAGAGGGAGGGAGGGAGGGGATGGGGGCTAGGGAGGGCCATCAGGGAGGGATGGAGAGGGAGCGGAGGCGAGTGAGGGACAGGGGAGGCGTATACGCAAGCGTTGACTACTGTAGTGGCGCACATCTCAATGGTTTCGTGTCTCTTGCCGCTGAGTCAGGCCCAGATTCGGAGGGAGGGAGGGAGGGAGGAAGGGAGGGAGGGAGAGAGGGAGGGAGGGGAGCGAAGGGGTGAGATGGTCGTGTAGTTGAACCAAACGGTCGTCGCCTGGCACGGCAGGACCGAGCATCAGCGCTAACAATGGGCGCACGTTGAAAGGCACTTGGACCGCACGCCAAGAAACAAACTTCGCACACCAGGTCACCAAACCACACCAAACCAGGGTTAAACGTCGTGCCTTGATGCGAGGCTACCCGAGGCTACCTCCCCCCCCCTAACCCCTAGCCCCGCCTGTTTTCGACGTGACACAAACATGCTGTCTATACGAACTCCCTCAATCTCACCTCTTCGACAATGTCCACCCATTCATCGTGGCTCTTCACGTTTGAGCACCGATAATTCATGAATGTGCGTAAGGTCTGCTTCCTCAAGCTCTCCTGGCACGGACAATGTTTCAAGTTTGAGGTCGGTTCACGTCAGACCAGGTTACAAGGTCACAACAGGTCGCTCGAACACAAAAGGTTGGACATCCCCGTTTTAGTGCACTAACGACAAGCTCACGGCTGGTGTGTTGCTAGGAAGTCGGGCGCAGGATATTTAATCACTGTCGACAACGCACGGACAATGTTTCAAGTTTGAGGTCGGTTCACATCAGACCAGGTCACAAGGTCGCAACAGGTCGCTCGAACACAAAAGGTTGGACATCCCCGTTTTAGCGCACTAACGACAAGCTCACGGCTGCTGTGTTGCTAGGAAGTCGGGCGCAGGATATTTAGTCACTGTCGACAACTTGTGTGCATCAGGATAATTGTAACGGTCGACAACTTGTGTGCATCAGGATACTCATATTTGCAACGGTCGACAACTTGTGTGCATCAGGATATTCGTAGCTGTCGACCACTTGTGTGCATCAGGATAATTAAATAAAATTATTATAAATACGTCAGCTGTGAGTTTACCGATTGAATAGTAGATACTCAACTTTGCGAGCTGCGTAGAACGTTTATTCTATATACCATGTTATGTGTTAATATATTTGTAACGGTCGACAACTTGTGTGCATCAGGATATTTTGTAACTATCGCCAACCTGTGTGCGTTCTAGTGGACTGACGATAAGGCATACGCGCACGAGGTGTTGCTAGGTACTTACACGTAAAATATATGTAACTATCGTTCATTATGCATTGGTTGATTCCGGTCGGTCTGTCGGTCGGTCGCTTCAGCCACCCCTTCAGGTCTGTTCACTGGTCTGGTCAAAACTCGCGGGTGGGGCAGGATGGGGTCACCCAGCCCGACTCGACTCGACCCGTTATAGTTCGAATGTCTCCTGACCCCCGACCCGTGAGTTTTTGGAAGACCTCCTGACACGGGTCGGGTCGGGTCCGACACGGGTCGGGTCACGGTCGTGATCCGTGAGCATCACTGATTTTTTTGTCGCCGTGTAAATTAAGAAGTTCGGATTCGCTCGTGATTATTTGGACGAGATGGCGACACGGGTCGGGTCAGGGTCATGATCCGTGAGCATCACTGCTTGTTCTGTCGCCGCGAATAATTAGCTCGGATTCGCTCGCTCGTAATTATTTGGACGAGGTGGCGACAGACGATGAATTATGAGGCATAATCAGACACTGGCATTTACTGATATATCAGCAATCGAACTCATCGGACGCACCGTTCTCGACTTCATCTCGGCGGCTTGTCTCGCTTGAAGCTTGCTCCTGGCCCTATCTTGCTTCAAGGTTTCGGTCTGATCCTCGAGTTGCCCAACCTCCATCTTCTTGCGCGCTCGCGCTTTGCGGGCGTTCTCACAGTTCCGGCGGCGTCTGGGGCGTAAGGGGACAGGGGATGGAGGGGAGGCCAAAAAAAAGGGACACATTTTGCTCAGCCACGGCTCGAAATGTCGGGCGTAGGAAGATAACAAGATAACTGCCGTTGTTGTTGTTGTTGTTGTTGTTGCTCTTGTTTGTTGTTGTTGTTGCTCTTGTTTGTTGTGGTGGCTGTGGTGTGATTGCAGTTATCTGATTGTGGTCGAGGTGGATGTTGTGGTTGTTGTGTGTGTCTAGGTGGTGGTGGTTGCTCCTTGTTGTCGTATGCTACGGTAGAGGTGGTTGCACCGTGTTTTTTTCTGAGGGTGGCGGCTTATTACTTGAGGAGCTCTTTCTACACCTCACCCAAAAACTGATTTTGGAGGAAAGTGAAAGCGCTATATACCCGATGAGCAATACTACTGTATAGCCCAAGTACAAAATGAAAAATACTGCAACACAAGAATGAAAATACGACGAGTTAGGGGTTAACCCTTTTAGGACTGGAGTCCCGTTTTGGGGACCAAGTTACTTAGAATTAGAGTGGTTTGTCCCCAAAACGGGACTGCAGTCCTAAAAGGGTTAAGAAGCCCAGTCATTCAGAAAACGTTTCAGCCAAAATAAGGTATACCTTTACTACCTCTAGCGTGGCATGCGTCTGTTGTCGCTGTCTACGTTAGCAGAAATCGTCCTCTTTACCCAATGACACTCTTGGTCTATATCCTATCCTATTCACCATCTCGACACTTCCCAGAGGAAAACTTGGAAAAATCGACCATGAAAGTTGACGATTAGAGCAAAACGGCCACCACGTGATTTGGCAAAGATGAAAAAAAAAATTGGTTTCAACTTTCAACGTTTCAACCCAAGGAGCCGTTGTAAGGCGCGGGCTCAACAGTTTAAAGTCGAGCCTACCCGTACGCTACTGCTGCCCGCTGGTGCTGCCGCTCATAGACGGTTGATGACACCACAGTAGTAATCATTGTTTCGGTCGCTGTCCCTTATAAGGGGCCTTATATCCCCTAAAAGGGACCCCAAAGGGCCAATGGAGGGGTCCTTCCTATCCCTCCTAAATATCCTAGAGAACTGCAAAATACCGTGGTTAAACTACCATGGAATGTATTTTATATATACCCGGTATGACACGGAGAGAGGCGTTGCTGGGAATGCCAATCACGTAATAAAAAATTACTGCTTGTTGTGCACCATAACACCTGCAACCAGTACAGCTGGAAAGCAAAAGCGATACGTAGTGTCCCTGGCATATACTCCTACCAAAATGAAACATGCTGAGAACGTTACGAGGCGTTCGGGATTACAGGGTTGATACCTGGTATATACATACTCCCATTGTAATATCAATATATACAAACATTCTGAGAATTTTCCGAGACTGTTGTCGGGGTTGGGGTTGATGCCATTGGTGCTGGTTTAGAGCGCTTTTGAAGACTCAAGTACAGTTCAACCATTTTGACGAATCTGGGCCTGTAAGTAGCCGCTATAACCCATTCACGACTCCACTCCCGTTTTCTTCTTCTTTTTCCCCATCCCATTCATCATCTCGGGCCTTCTTTTCTCTCTCCTTCCAAGTCGTAACTCAGATCCGGGGTCACAAAGTTGGCTCTTCTCCCTCCTCCCCCACTACGGTTCTTGCCTTGCACTTTTATCGCGAGAAGACTTCAGCTCTTTTTTCCCTCGTCGGCTCGCATCGAATTCCGTTGTGATAATAAAGTTATACTGCTTGTAGGTTTCTATACTTACAGCGCAAGCAGCATTAAAAGAGGGATTTTACTTTTGTAGCACTGAAAAAAAAGTGTCCCACACAACGTAATTCCAAGTGGTTTTCCACAGGAAATGGTTGCAGTTTTTAACCCATTCATAACTGAAAAAAACATTCCACACCAATTCCAAGTAGTTTGTCTCCAAATATGTGGGACCAATTCTTGACCCTTATAGGACTGGAGTCCCGTTTTGGGTACAAATCACTTATAATTAGAGTGGTTTGTCCCCAAAACGGGACTGCAGTCCTAAAAGGGTTGAGGGGTTAAGGGGGGGGGTGTACTCATATATCATATCGTGCACGGCCGTAGTCGTATGACCATAGACCCTCGCATCCCTACAATGCCGGGACGGAGCACGTTGGGTTTTCACCAACCAGGCAGACATTGCTTGCACCAAGCGCGAAGCGCCGTGAGGTATTGGGCGAGTCGCATGGAGGGTGAGCTGCATCCTGCTAAGAACCGCCTGTGAGGCGGACTTGCCTATGGACGACAGCCTCCAATGAATTGATTTAATTTCTGGTGTGGCCACTCCCAGAGACAGCAATGGGCATTACTATGTATCTGCCTCATGGATGCCTTACCATATACACACTACGTGATACGATCATTCCCCTTGTGCGGAGATGAGGTTATCAACCCCGCACAAACGATTTAACAAGACCGCCAGCATGGGTGACCGCCAATCAAAAACAAATAAATAACGGTACCCTGGTTGTCGAGCTCACGCAGTGAGAGGAGTGTTTTACAGCGTCGTTGCCAACCGACGCCAACCTAACCTATAAATATATAAAATATAAAATGTTTATAGGGGGGGGGGTAAACACGGGTCGCATTAACAAGAAATAGCATTCAAATTGTCAAATGTGAATGTTTACATGAGCTCTGTCCTGTCCCCGCCCGGCATGGAGTCCCCATCATTGATGTTTCTGGTCATCCCCATGCTGTGGCCGTTCCCCCCGCATTCTCCCTCTTCCTCTGTGTAGTCGCCGCGTCCTTCATCGTCCTGTTTTACGGTTACAACACGCGATAAGCACAACAACAAATGGTTACGTACGTATTTCATGCAAACAAAAACAAAAAAAGCACGTCAACAGCTGTGATTTCTCCAGATAGGTCGATACTCGGCTTTGCAACCTGCGTGGGATGTATACCTGGTACCGGTATACCGTTTACCAGGTGAGCGTTTTATATTTTCCCCGCGATTGACTATTATAGTAATGCTGGCCGGTGACTCCCCTGGATGCTGCCAGGGTTGACGGGTATTTTTAGTTATGCACTGAAAAAACAACATGCTGGTACCTATATACCGCCAGATGTAGCCGCCGAAATGGTGTAAAAACAGACAAATAATAAATTGAAATAAAGCATGAAGATACCGTTTCCATCACGAGAAGACCGCTGTACTTCTATTTTTTCAAGGTACTTTTTAAAACGGAGAAAACAAAACATACGCCGTTTATGTACGTAGTCATCGCGTCCGTCGTCGGTCGTTGTGAAGGCGGTTACAACGGTTACAAGGACACCCAAAACCAGACATTTAAAAAAAAAAACTAAAAAGGCTTTTGAACGAAAAAGACGAAATGACGAATCGTAAATACCGCCGTGTATACCGACGGGTATTACATAAATATAGATCGCCGTTACAACAAGCGCAGTAAAAAACAGAGAACGAGTCGTACTCGTATATTTAAAAAATTAAAAAAAAACAACAGCTGTGAGCTCGAGGATTTCGTCGAAGCTCATCTTTGCTAGCTGAGTGTAATACTTCGATCGCGCGTACTTACGGATTTTATATGTCCTCATGTGGGATGTACATCCTGTATGAGGGGGACACAATCTGAGGCTGTAGAATTCAGGAAGTGTGTCTATTTGTGGGGGGAGAAATAATTAAAATTAAATTAAAATTAAAATTAAAATTAAACAGTCTAAAATAAACGTACCAGGTATACTACAGTGTTAATAGTGTTCCGACGAGTTGACGTCATAGAGTGGGTCTCCTATTTGTAGCTACTCGTATGTAGGGTAAGAAGAGGTGTGCGAGGACAGGTTATGGAGTAAAACCTGGATGAATTTAATTAATTACCTGGTAGTTATTTGGGTTTTTAATAGTGTGCATCAGGGCATTAATTAGTGGGTCGGGGTCTGTTGCGCGCAGCGCAACAGGCGACTCAAGGAGTGTTGCGCGCACCGCAACACGCCTGAGGCGCGTGTTGCGCGCCGCAGGCGCCGCAGGCGCCGCAAGCCCCGACCACCCCCCCCCCCCCCCCCCCCCCCCCCGCCGCCGCGGCCGAAAAAGCGGAAAAAGCGGAAAAAAAAAATGGCGATCTTTGGGCGAATGTACGCCTAAAAAGCCTAAAAGATGTCCAATTACGACTATTTATCAAGAAAATAAGACCCCCAAAATTTTTTTCTCGACCCCGGCGAGAAAAAAACGCGCAACAATTTTTTTTGCCTGCGGCGAAAATGTTGCGCGCCCAAAAACGCGTGTTGCGCTGCGCGCAACTAGCCTCGCGGCGACTGTTGCGCAAAACCGTTATTTTGGCCAAATGTTGCGCCAGCGCAACAGCGCAACACCTAATTAATGCCTTGGTGTGCATTATTTATTTGTACCTACAGTATAAGGTATCTTTAGTGGCAATTACAGTAGTTCGTAGGTAGGTTTTTTTTTCTCAACCGTTTTATCCTGTATACCTGTTAAAGGGGGGGGGGAGACACACAGAGACAGGGGTATGAACTAACCGACCATGTTGACAGGAGGTATATTAAAATCTAGTATGAATTTTCAGGGGTTTTTGGGGTGAAATGTTTGTAACAAGTAAATAGTGGTCAATCAGACGATTTTATTATAACTCGTAGCAGTATTATATTTTGCAGTATGTTCGTTGTCCTGATGAGATTGCATATCATACGTTGCTGGTGTTTTATGGTTTCGTGAGGGCTGCGATCTATATACAATGTCACAGACCTATATCGCCGACTATCTATAGGTCCCACCAGTATTGGACGAAGCATGATAGTAGATCTTTTTAAGGTAGCTATTTAGGCACTCTGATTGGCGAAGGGTTTGTTTTACGCGGCTCAATCAACTTGGAGTCTTTCCCAGCCACAGCATCCCGAATCACCCTATTAATAGAGTATTTCCAAGCTCAGCATCCACGCAGGCCGAGTCCACCTAGAGTCGAGTCTTACCAAGCACAGCATCCCAGCACTGACCACTGGCATTGGGTTCGGGTCGGAGGGTCGGCTTGAGGCGCCAAGCACAAAATCCCCGTAAATATCTACTATCAAGGTTCGTCCACCCCTCGGTCCCACGGTCAAATCATACACCCCGTAGCACGGCAGCAGGCGCGATCGAAGTATTACACGCGGCGGCTTGAGAATAGATGGATGAGTTTCGACGAATTTGTCGGTCCCATTTTTTCTCGTTCATGCACCTGGATTGCTAGCAGGGTAGGTCTTGCCTGTCGTATATGGCATTGCATTGTCTGCTCTGCTTACTGCACTGAGCGCAGTATCTCTGTGTCGTAGTTTTGTGACCACAGAACTGGTACCTTTTTAGGATGAATAATCGGCACGGACAATGGGTGTGCTGGATGTCGACGGGTAGAAAGGAAGGTTTAATGTAAAGAACACACACACAGCTGAGGTGTCTGTTTTAACTTTTATAGCGTAGGTCATCGCGTCCGTCATGGTGATATCAGCCGTGGTGTACTCGTATAGGGTCAGGGGGTAACAAAACATACCAGGTATTTGGGGTTACAAAGAGCTTCTCCCCAGGTATTTCGGTCCGATACTTGGAACACATCAACAATCACTGACGAACTGATCATGGAACAAATGCGCCGTATAATAGGTCGTACATAGACTACTGGTCTATCGTACACGACGACTTCTTCAAGCAGATATTTATAGGGGTCTACTCGGTCTACGGTCTACGGGTACGCGTGAGCAAACCATGCGCAACCTTGTAATAGTACGAGCACGCCACACTTTGCTGTTGTACCGTGTGCTTGATAATTGTGGGCGCGCACGAGAAGAGTACCAGACGAGGAGGCGGAGGTCTCGAGGGCGACAAATTGACCACTTACACGTGGGTCAGCACTCAAGCACGCATGGGTCTGCTTCACTCGTCGCTTCAATTGTTCTTACACGCCTGGTATGTACGACGTATGTACGTATACCATGCACCATGCATAAGCGAATAGCCTCAAGATGGCCGCCACTAACGCGTCATTTCACTGATTTCTCGATTTACTCTTCCGGCGTTCCGAGCGTTTCGTGTTTGCACCAGCAACTTCTACCTCCCACCGCCGTGTCCAGTGTCCAGTATGGGCGAGTGAGTGGCTGATGGCTCAACTTGAGGCATCCACTCCCCTACTGCTCAACTTCCTTCAACCTCGACACTTCAACTCGTCGCAGACCATGAAACGTTTCACACATGTATACATATATACACAAACATTTTGTTTTATATTCTATACATACATTAAAAAAAATAAAAAAAACAACAGCTGTGAGCTCGAGGATTTCGTCGAAGCTCATCTTTGCTAGCTGAGTGTAATACTTCGATCGTGCGTACTTACGGAGTTTATATGTCCTCATGTAGGATGTACATCCCGTATGAGGGGGACACAATCTGAGGCTGTAGAATTCAGGAAGTGTGCGTCTATTTGTGGGGGGAGAAAAAATTAATTAATTAAAATAAATTAATTAATTAAAAATAAACAGTCAAAAAAAAATATATCAGGTATACTTACAGTGTTCCGACGAGTTGACGTGATAGAGATATATGGAGGCAGATGGAGGACGGGTATTGAGCTTCAACAAGTTCATCTGTTTGGTGTCATGGATACAGCAGCACAGGACACTTACGAGTAATAAGAAACAGGAAATCTGGTCCGGGCTGAATTTCTTATTTGAGAAGGGGGTGCTTTTCTACACTAATTTCAACATAACGACTCCCGAATTTATGATTTTCCTGTAGATCTCAGCCTGGCTTTCTTATTAGACTGTTTCTTGTTATGTAGGTGTCCTGTACTGCTGTAGTGTGTAGCCTGCCCCCGGCCAAACATGTGCAAAGGAGCTAATAGTTCGTATTAATATCATACCAGGTACATTAGCAGTACCGGTATTTCTACAACATATACACATACTCGTACGATAATACCCCAATACCCCCGGGAAAACATTAAAACATGTGCGTGTGTTGTCTTCACATTAAACTCGTTATTTCTACCCAACCACATCAGTACACCCAGTGTGTTTCCTGATTCCTAAACCTAGAGAGATACAAATCCTGTGGTCACAGACTGGACTGCTGTGAAACAGAGAAAAACCAAAACAAAATAAACGCAAATTAATGGGCAAGGCAAGTGAGATGCTAACGTACCGGGTACGAGAACACAACGACACGAGCCGAACCCGAAAATAAGAACAGAAAGACAAATAAAAATAAAAAAAACATGTGTAGCTGATGTATTGCTCACCTACGGGTACGGCTACCTTCCAACAGCAGACAGAGGTATTCATTGCTCGATACAGCTGTCGTGAGCTGATCTGTCCTATTACCGCTGTACGACGTGCTTAGTAAATGCACATACCGCTGTATCATATCAGGTATACTGGTAGTAGTGTGAAACTTAAATTTTCGTTTTCACCCAGGGCTCGACACCCAATAAGAAACAGGAAAGCTGGTCCAGGCTAGATTTCTTATTTGAGAGAGGGTGCTTTCTACACTAATTTCACGATAACGACTCTAGAATTTCATATTTCCCTCTAAATCTCAGCCTGGCTTCTTATTATCCTGTTCTTATCAGGTGTCCCGTACTGCTGTATATGGGAGATAGAGGGACACTTTTACGTGTGCATGCTCGAGGTATATTCAGAGTAGACAGATACATATCACATGTATCATAGATGATATAATCAAGCTGCAAGTAATCACCAGTACCACAACTATTGCCTACCGCTACAAATGCTAATGTTATTGCAGCACAGCAGCAGCAGGCAGCAATACAGACTCTCTCCCACAAGGACTGGTCTACTGACAAACAGCGTACTACTGCTTTAACTACCGACTTTACAGCAGTGAACTACGGGTGCCCTGTACCTGCATATACCCGCTGTTATGATATACCTGGTACATCAGGACAGGCACTGGGTGTACTGATGTGGTTGAGTAGAAAGAACGGGTTTAATGTGAAGACAACAACAACAACAGCTACGTACAAACAGCTGTTTGCTCCACACTGCGTACTAAACATACCATACCAGGGAGCTGATACCAGGTCGTACTGCTGTCAAGTACGTATAAATTCGTATTAATAGTTGTATGTATAATACTGGTCTACTGGTACTACTACTGTGCTGCTGTGCTGCTGTACGTGGTACATTCCTGGTACGTATTTAGGCACAATTTGGCACCTATATATAGCAGATCAGAGGTATCACGTAGTTAATAGGTTTTACATGGACGGTGGATGGATCCTGGGTGATCGCCGAGCTTGGCTGGTCATCCCCCAGGGTCCAACAAAGACAGCAGGACAGAGCCAAGGGACTCGTATTATATACATACTGCTGCTGTCGGACAAAGAAAGGACAAGCCTGCTTTTACGGATGCCATTAACTACGCGCGAAGCACAAAACAAGTTACTCCTTCCTCTCAATAATATACGTATGTTGTTGCGAGTCAATGAAAAAATATGAGGACATGTGAAGACGGGAGACCTGACTCGCCACGTACGACACCGATTCAGTCTCAGAAAATCGGGAATGGACCCAAGTCATCAACCAAACAGCATTGCATCAAGGCAGAAGGCAGACGTTTCCCATAGTTTTCGACCGGTTTTAACGCGTGCCAGCTGCTCGACAGGCAGGGAGACCGGTTGGCCAACGGAGTCTTCAAGCTTTTCGCGCTGAGCGAAGATGAATGGGGCCCGCAGGCCGGCCGGCCTTGCCTCGAGCAGGCGGGGCAAAGCTGGGTTGGCTCCCAACTTGCAACATTTCACGATGTTTCATCCAACATCGCCGCAGTGCGGTTGAGGTCGATTTTTTCTGTCCACCGCAGGGAGGTACGGTGCACGACTACAGGGTTCATGGCACTGGGCACGGGGTCGGTCTCGACAGCTGCTCAGCTATGATGCAACGGTCCGCTGCTGAAAACTCCACCTCGTATGGGTTGCATGCCTAGGCCGTCGGTGTTGCCTTGTGCTGAAGGCGCAATATGATGGGCACCATGTAAAATCTGGTGTAAACCGAAGCGCTGCCGCAAAGATAGGTACTGTTGTATGTTATTCGGCCTGTTGACGACAACGCACCAGAGTGTGAAAGCATCAGCTATAGGCAGCGTGCTCCCTACGCAACCAACCCAACGCGCGCTCGCGGCACAGGCCGTGCTCACCAGTGACGCTACGGCGTGTTCTACTACTCTGTAAGACCTTGAAAGAACCGTGTCGTTCACCACAAAATCTTGGAAACCAATAAAACCAAACCACACCGTGCGGAAGAGAACTCGACCCTCGACCCTCACTCACCTCTGCCATGCGCCCTCTCTTGGAGCCGGATGCGCAGCGCTCTCTGTCGACCTCCTCCTGCCCTGAGTAGCTGTCCATGTCAGACAATCCTGGTCGGCGTGGTTCTAACTGCTACGGCTACTACCCCACTTGCGGATGCTTGCGGACGCAAAATCTTGCTGGCGGACGCCAGCTGCCCCGCTTCGCGTTTTCGATTACGTGGACATTTTTTGTATCCGCTTGAGAATTTAAAAACGATGTACTTGAAACATACGAGCAACATTGGCCAATCATGTTCCTCAACAAACTGCTCTATTAACGACCAACGCGAGTGGACCGCTTTTTTTCATTGATAGGGGAAGTGCCGATCGATTGCCCCGCGCCTCATCAAATCGTCCCCACCTTCTTTGTAAGAGCACATATAGGAGGCAAAGCGAGTCGAAAGTCAATCCAAGAAACAGATTGAAAAGGTTGTCGGCAACGACAGCGAAGCCCTCTACGAGTACTGCTATTGCTGCTGCCGCTGCTGCTGTTGCTGTTTTCTGCTTCACTTGTGGCTGAGACCCAGCTCGCATTCAGGTAAGTACGTGTGTGGACTTCGTTTGGGGTATTGTTTTTCGGTGTTCGAGTTTTTTTATGAGTCATCTTCGCCGAAGTTTGTGATCATGCCATCACGATCATGATCATGTGGCACTTGACTTGTTCAATGTACGAGAAGGTAACCTATGTTCAGGTGTTCCTGTTGCACTCCCCACCCCACCAACTCAACGTGCGAGGAGGGAGCAGTGCAACTATCTCGAGTTCTTCCTGCAGCGTTTAGTTTTTTTTCGTGGACAATTATTGCGCTGCTATGCACCTACTGGGTGTGGGGACCTATCTATTCACTTGTCACTTGTCACCTCAGCGAAATGAAGACCAGTCATTGTACCTACGTAAGGGATTATACCCAGGTATCCGCAGGCATCATCGCCACGGACAAGCAGCAGGCAGTACGTACCAGACAGCGGCGGCAGTAAATGGCGCAAATGCAGCAGACTAAACACAGTTGTGACGTGCACCGAGTTCGTTCTGTGTCTTTATTCCTCAAATTTCCCTTGTTGGTTACGCAGCAGTACAAGTATTAACAGTCTGCTTTACGGTACGAATACGGTACAGCAAGTGGTGTGCGGGCGGGCTCTATCATACGAACAGAACAGCCACGTCTCTCTGCACTCGGTACCTCGGCGGACGCAAGAGCCCAAATTCCTTTGTTGTCCTTGGATGCCTGGATGCAAAATGCACGGACTGGCAACAAGAGCTGTTGACTTGGCTGTTTTGGCTCATTCACATTGCCCAGTACTCGTACGTACTTAAGTAGTGCACAGCAGTTTTCGGCAAGCCTCGAAACTCCATCATGGACATCGTCATCGTCGACACACGTACTGACCGTTGAGCAGTGTACATTATACATGCTGCTGTAAACAACAAAAAAAGCGAGTGCCTGTATTTGTTGATACAAGAAAAACACGCACTACGTCGTACCAGGTACGTATTAGGGCCATTCCTAACGAACAAAAAAAATCACGATTCGTGAGGTTTTTGTCGTGAATCGTGATTTTTTTTGTCGTGATTCACGACAAAAACCTCACGATTCATGACGCCAATTTTTTTACAATTTCTTAAAAAAAAACAAAATCACGATTCACGACATTTGTCGTGGCTCAAAATACGCCTGATCAAGGCACTATGTAACCCACCCGACACCAACGGTATCCGATGGCCGGTATAGGGGCATGCCAGGCCCTGCTTCGTACGCAGGTTGTGGACAGCGAGTGGCTACCTAAAGACACTGCTGGGTGCGGGGTAACGAGCATGCTGTGACCTCGAAATCTCGAGGAGGCGGAGACACAGCGTGAAGAAAAAGCAAAAATAATCTGAAAATCTCATGGGCCAGGCAGAGCAGACGACATGTCAGCGAGATGGGAACCTCGCGCGGGCCTGGCCTGGCCGACGGCGCGTGAGGTTTGAATATCACAGACCGTGTCGGGCCTCTGCCCATGGTTTGAATCACGGGCCGGGTCGGGCGCGGTCGGCCCGGCACAGCCTGGCCGTGACCTACCTGCGAGAGTTGGCCCCACCCTCAAATACCGTTGGTTTGAAAATATCGGATTCTTTATAATTTTAAAATATCACGAAACGTGACGAAAAAGCACCAATTTTCGTTAGGAAAGAAACATCACGAATCGTGATATTTTGTCATGCCAAAACGTCACGAATCGTGATTTTTTTTTGTTCGTTAGGAATGGCCCTTACCTGGTATACGTAAGGCAGGTTGAAAAATAGAAAAAAATTGTACCTGGTAGAACGCAGCCATTCTCAAATAAGAAATCCAGCCTGGACCAACTTTCCCGTTCCCTGTACGACGTCCATGGTAAATACACTCAATATGTACCACAGGTAAGGCTGCACAGCGTATCCGACAACAGATCTCAAGAAAGTTCGGCTCGATTTTTGCTCAAAACCATTTTTATACTGAAGTTAATAACTCTGGGACACTTGGAAATTGAAAAATTGAGCCTGACCCAAAATACCAGGGCATTCCTTGGGACGCCTTTTCGACTCCAGGGCCATATCCCGCGGGAATCAGTTACCCCGGGATTTCACGGTACCTTTTTGTTTGGGATCTGGCCACCGCGGGACTCCCCGGGACGGGATTCAACAACCACGGGATTCAACGGGATACTTTGTACAGGATCTAGCCAGGACGGGATTCGATGGGATTTTTGTGCGGGATCCGGCCACCGCGGTACTCCCCGGGACGGGATCCAGCCACGACGGGACTAAGCCCACAGGAAAAATCCCGAAGCATAAATGCCCTCCAAAAAAATCCTTGCGCCACCGGGGATTTCAATATCTTATACAATGTACAAGGTTTTACACGGTACTACAGCATTGCATTTTTTTTCTTTCCAAATATAAAATACCGGTAAAAAACACTTACGTACAAGAACAAAAAACAGGGACACAACAGAATTGAGCTCGGAACCTGACGCTTTTGTATTTTATGTTTTGTACGTTCCCTGTCGAAAGCCCACTACATCTGCGGGGGGTGTTTTGCATTTACGTTTCAGCGGGATTTTACGTTACTCAACGTATTCACGGGATTCGGCACATATATCCTGAATGTTGCGGGACGTGTTTGTGCGGGAACGGGATGTGTGTATTTGCGCAGGACTCCTTTGTGCACGAACGAGATTCAAACTTTTCCGTGGGCTCGGGGACGGGATATAATACTTTGCGCGGGACTCGTTTGTGCGGGAGCGGGATTTCACATGCAAGGCGGCATCACGGAATAATCCCGAATCCCGTCCAAAAAAGCGGTAAAACTCCCGAGGGGTGCCCTGCAAAAACTATAAACGTAATATCATACATACGAGTTTCAAGTGTCGCGTACTATATACGAGTGTAAGTATTACATATAATACCTCGGACAGATCATGATCTGGATCATCTTCAAAGTATATACGGTAGTTCCTCACTGTCGTTGTGAGCGGCTTCGCAGGATCTGCATAGTACAGATCCAGCCCAGGAGATACGTGAACGCCGGCTTCTTAGCCTAGCAACTTAGAGGTGTGAGAGGGGTTTTGAGGAGCCGCATCTTCGACTCGTGTTCTAATTCGGGGAACTGGATTTCCCCTTTTTTCCCATATTTCTGCACATACGGCTCATCAGGGTGGGCTACGTAGTGTAATGGTATGGGCTAGGAAGGCCGGTAATTACCTCTGTATAGGTAATTGGTCCGTTTTCGTATAACTTGGATGGCATTCGTATTCGGGGTATTTATAAGATCTGAGTGCTATACTTGAAGCCCATCGAGACAGATGTAATCTGGCTCGGGGATTAATAAAAGCTGCTTCTCTTCTACGCTTGATTCTACGGAAAGTGAGTAACACCAAGGATGCTTAATAGCCAAACCTGCAAGGGGATACTCTGTGTCTCACCCAGTCTTATCACACGTGCTATTAATAGATTATGGAGATTATACGGGTCCCACCCGGCAACATGAGCTAGATCATATACTTCGTACCAAGGTATATATATAAAATATCGGGACTAGATCTGCCTTGAATGATCTAGATCATGAAGTCGGAATGATCTGAATGATCTGTCCGAGGTGTGAATATACATATATTACCGTACGTAATACTATACGACTGCTGGTTCAAGCTTACCGCCCCAAATTCCAAAGTCTACGCCGTTTTTGGGGGTAGACCCAGAAATTTGACATTTGACACACGTATTCTATATATCAACCCCTGCCAACCCGTTACCGTTTTCTTCTTTTGCTCTCGCCAGATATGTTTTGTTTGCATTTTTGGGTTGCGTGTCCGGACGCTCCTTAAGAGATGTAAAGCTTCCGGCGAATATGTATATACCCCATTCGTCAACCACTTGGCAGGAGCTTTCAGGACACGTGTGCCGAATTTTAAGGCCTACGCGTATCTAAAAAAAACGGCGTGAACATTTGGACTTTTTATTCAGCAGTGCAAAAAAAAATCGCGTCGTACGTACTAGGTTTCAGTAGAGGACCAACTTTTAGCGTTAAAAATGACTTGATATCGATCCTACGCAGTCAGTTCTTCGAATGTTTGCGCGTACAGACACGCATGCCTTTGCAGCCTTGCAGTACCTGGCTCTGGTTCGTTGAGATGAAGAAAAAATGCCAAAAACAAATGGTTTCTCCCTACGGACCGCCTGGCTAGTTTTTTATTTTCGAAGGCCTGTGGTTGGTCGGAACACACGTTCGCCGCGAGCACGAGCCGTAGGCCCGTAACAAAAAACAACGGCCCGTATGTGCATGTCACCCTCTTCAGCTGTTCATGACGGTCAGTATGATACCAAATATGTGACTCTCGGGTAGATATTGCGATCGACATTCGTGGGGGACAAAAATTGTGGTGATGTGCTTGACCCAGCCTGTGCAATACACCGACCGTTGTATACCTGGTATACTTATTTTTATACAACACGATACTACTGTCACTCTGCTGTAGGAAGAAACAGGCATGCTGGCACAGCACCTGGATTTGTTGCTCGTGCTTGGAAAACGGGTGAGACAATCACGTCGGGACTGGTACCTCAAACGGGTATCTCTTATTTCCTAAAAAGCATTGCTCGCACGAGTGCTTGTAGCCTGGTTTTCTTAGTGTTCGTCCATATGCCTACCTGGTATATTGCTCTGTGTCCTGTTTACTGCTCTGTACAATGGCTCTGTAGCTTCCTGCAACTGCTTTCTGCTGTTTTGCTATTTCGTTTTGTGTCCTTTAGGAGGGTAACGATTCGATCGGAGCTGACTGCGGCCACCATGTTAAGTGTCAAGTGGCACTGACAGTAAGTGCCGTTCGCCGCTCATGAACCATCAACCATGCATTACACATTGCAGCAAAACATACCAATACCGGACCATTTGCCAATCTACCCGCGGCCTTATTTTATTCATAACACCCAGCATACGTATACCTGACATAGGTAAGAGTCCAATCATATATATGTGGGTATGTAATAGTATAACTGGGTACTACTGTTACCCTGGTACTGCTGTAGGTGCCTGTGTTTACACTATTAAGAGTATCAGGAAATGATAGATGATACAAACAAGAAGATGGGCGAAACAAACAAGAAGATAGGCGATACAAACAAGAAGCAGCAGTGCTAGCCCAGCGTGGGTTTCTCGAGTGGCAAGTGAATGTTGTACACTACTGTGCCTTCAAGATATCATAGCCGAATCGGGATTTCTTAGTTCCCCGTAAACCTCAGCATGGCTTTTCTTAGTACACGTTTGCTGACTGTAGTATCTATCATCGTGTTTACCGTCCGATAGTTGGCAACGCAAACTTTGACGTCCAATCACTCGCGAACAACTTACATACAGAGATAAGAAAACGCAGGGGAACCAAACAAGGAACCCTAGTGGATATTGGACTAAGAAAATGCAGGGGAACCAAACAAGGAACCCTAGTGGATATTGGACGAGGCCGTGGTGGCACGGTAACCTGTTCGCCCACAAACGCGGGAAATTATGTTTTTTACGTATATGTTGTGGATTTCGATGAACCGCATAATCGCAGAGTGTTCCAGGTGGCTGGAAGAGTACGAGGAACCGGGCGAGTTACTCAGAGTACTGAGAAGCCTACACCCCGGCTCTCTTAGCAAGAACGTTAAAAGGGTCAGGCGAGAGTGGATGCAAGAGTACGGTGCCGGCCACAACGATGGCGTTATTAGGAAGGACCTTAGGCGGGTGCTCAAGGTCCTAAAGAGTGAGGCGTCAGTCGCCAAGAAAGAAGGAAGCCTATGAATAGCTCAATCCGGTGCCTGCTTCCGGGTTGACATGAACCTACTCCGCCCTTTCTCCACCTTTTTCTTCATGACACACTCATCTCTACGCTCAAAAGTTCAAACCTAGGCCGCGTGAAAGCTCCATCCCCACGCCATGGGTGTGGGTCTTGTCATGCACACACACCTGTTCCTTCTGGGCTCTTGACGCACCCGGTAGCTGGAGTTTGGAGCGGGGCACCCTCATCAAGATGGCGACCCGGGTGGTCACCGAGACCATCTGCAATCTGCAACAATAGGCGCTCCTTCTCCTGTCTTTTCGCCATTGGTCCGCCATCCGTTCTCTCCACGGCGCTGGCTGACAGCTGGTCGATTAAGACGCCGCCGTCTACCCCGACACGCCGAGAGCTTTCACACATCGGACAGATCATCCACAGATAGATCATCTAGATAATCTAGATCTTAACCTGCCGTCATGAGGTGTTTGGTGTGCATGATCTGTACGGTATAGATCCAGCCCAGCAACAATGTGCTAGATCGCGCAGAATGTACGGCTCCCACCCGGCAGCACGAGCTGGATCATACATATCAGGAACACGTCTGCCCTGGAATTTCTATAAATTATAGTTAGGACCGGTGATCTGTCTGATGTTTCGCAGGTTAAGCTTTCCACCGCGAAGGTGGCATGTTTGTGACTCCGCTCGTTGAAGGACCCTTGTCCTCGGCGAGCGTCGCATTGTTGCTTTTGCGCGCCTCGAAGGTAGCGACAGCTGATGGTCCGTCACGATCAGCGCCGCCTCCACGCAGGTGTACCCGAGCTTGCGGGTGGGTGTGCGCAGGTGACGTCGAGCAGGATCGGCTTTGTCGCGTAACTCCCTGGAAGGGGAGTCCCGAAGACCTTCTTTCTGGAAAACGACTTCCACCCGGTTGTTCTTGTCC
Organism: Saccharina japonica; assembly: GCA_008828725.1. Classification (NCBI taxonomy): domain Eukaryota; class Phaeophyceae; order Laminariales; family Laminariaceae; genus Saccharina; species Saccharina japonica. Next base: position 1,164,654 of record MEHQ01002178.1, read on the forward strand.
GCGGTCAAGGACTCCCCCCTGTTCACTTGATGGGGGGGAACTCCAAGCCGCTACAGAGTGGGGGCATCGCGTAAGGAAGCGGCTGGTGCTCGTTGCTCCAGCTCGATGGCGTATTCTTGTGCGACGCGTGTCTGCTATGCCTCCTGCGTCACATCAGGGGCACGTTACCATACACACTCCTCGAGGCCCAACGTTATCCTGCCCAATCCCACGAACTCGGACGCGGGGAATGCTCAAAGGGTTTGTTGGTTGGTTGCCCCCGAAGTCGGGCAGTAGCTCCCGCCCCCGAGAGGCTCCTGTGGCGGGCCTTGGCCAAGGCTCTTATCTCTCGCCCCCCTATTACGGGAGGGCTATTGTAGTAATCAGAACCGAACATGGTGTGTAAACATGGGGGGATACATGGTTTTTGGGTCCATTCTGGGTTGTGATTACGATCATATAACATATGCCCACCCCGTATTCGCAGGTCTTTCCGTTTAGACGGGCTTGCTGTCTCGGGGGGCAGCTGGTTCGGGGCAGCGGCGTGCGTGGCGTGGCGGGCGCAGTTTACCAGATATACCTGATTGTTGATGTACCTTTGTGACCCTTGCGTCGTGCATCGCGAGCATGTCAAATTCCGGAGGGGCTTGGGGCGGCGTCCTCCTCTGTGCCGACTCCCCGCTCCAACTAGGAGTCGGGGGCGATATCGGTCATCCCTTCTCTTGGGGCCCCTCATGTGTGGCGAATCTCCCGCAAGCTCCTTCCGAGCCGGTGAACGATTATCGGTTTAGGTAGCCCAGTGTTCACACCCTTTCCCGAGGGTCCGGCGAATTCCGACTAGAGCCTTCGGTAAGGTTCCGACCCTGCTCCGAATAGAATCATATACGTATCATCCTTGCTTCTGTTGACGGCAACCCCAACCCCCCCTCCTTTGTCGGCAGACGCTCTTTTGCCTCAAGCGGGTGGGGCCTCAGTATCAAGCGGTCGCCCGGGCAACCATCTTGAACGAACGATTGCGGCTCAGCGGCTCCCAGTAAGCGTTCACGATTTGGCCCAGCTTCTGCAAGGTGGTTGGTAGTCCACTCGAACTCCTCCTCCCACCATAAGTTCGGTGACTTTCCCACGCGGTCGCGGTTAGAGTTAGGGTTAGTTAGGGTTTAAGGCAAAGTGGAGTGCATTTCAACCCATGTGTCGAAGATGGACCAGGGTCTACATCGCCGCGGCTCCTGGTAGCCCGAGGATGTTCTCACAAGCCCACTGCGCCCCGTTGTCGGCCCTCCCGGCATGCTTCGGGGGACGTACCGGTGTCCATGGCGCGCTCGAAGTACGTATCCTTTTTCTCTGTCCGGGCGACTCGGTGGCCATGAAGGCGGCAGATTGCTTGCCTGCCACGCCTTCCAGGCAACGCGCGAGACAATCCGCGCCTTCGTCCCGTGCTTGCCCCCACTGTGTGTTCTACGACGTACTCTGCGGTGTCGATTGTGACGGCCACCAGCGTCACCCCTCCCTCTCCCGCGAATCGGGCTTCGATACTTACCAAGAGCGCGATGTTTTCCGCCGTCGGAAGGTGCCCTTTTGATCGTAGCGCCATGGTCCTAGCGCGGTCGAAGCCAATGCCGTTCCCTTCAAGTGATCGCGAAAAGGAAGGGTACGGCCCTGACCGTGCTTGCCGCGACCCCCATGAGGGCTATATATGTCGCCGCTCTTGAGTAGCGCGAACCTCTGTCGCCTCTTGATGCGGACGCCCGGCGAGTGCAGCAGGAGCACAAGAACATCCCACCGCTTGATCGCCCGAAGGAGCAAGTGCGGCGTTGAAATAGGTAGCCAGCTGCGGCTGGACTTTTTTCGCAGTTGCGAAACGTTGGTGTACCGGTAGGTCTTCGAGGGAAACGGCGTCGAGTTATACCCCCACCCCCAGGGTATATGATGGTGATATGGATTTTCAATCCCTACCAAAGCCCCCCGTCTGCGCAGGTCTGCGTTTCTCGTGCCCTCTCCTCCCACCCACACGGTCCGACCGCGAAGCCTCAGGTCCGCTTGAACTGCCGTCTCTAATGCGTCGCGTCTCGTGTGCCGAGCTCCGCGACCGGCTGGTGGGCAGCGGTAGTGGTGGTAGTGTTGCTACCCTCGCTAGGGCCTCCGCCACACAACGCACATGTAGTACGCAGTGTTCGTTTCCACATGGCAAACGTATCGCCCGATGATGCCCTCGTTAGATTACCACAAGACAAAAAAACGCAAGCCACGTCACTTCGATGTCGTGCCGCCGGGGAAGGTATCGGGGCTCGTCGCGTTCCTGGACGCCCCGCTCGACGTCCCGAGGGACCCTCGGCTGGCGCCTCCCCTGTCGGCAACGAAGGACAGGAATTGTTTTGAAGACACGAGCCTACTAGAAACAACCACAGGCCGACGCCTGCACTAACCCTGCTCCCACTTTTCACCCTGACACCACGCGGACCTGGTCGGTCCCATCTCACCCTTCGCCTCATCGATCTTCTCCATTCGACAGGGGGAGGATACTAGCATCCGGTACCTCGTGCCTGGCACCGGTAGCTGGCACGCTGACACCCGGGCAACGAAGATGGGGCCCCTTCCGGCGACGGCGAAGACGTTATGACACATAACGGGTGTCGTCAACTTCTCCAGCGGGAGGGCCGATGTCGTAGACGGCTGCCCCGGTTTCGGTACCGCGGGTGACGACATGTACCCCCGCAGTGACTGCGCTGGCAGAGACGCCCCAGGCAAGGACGGTGCCGGTTCCGAGCGAGGTATCGGCGACGGCCACGATGCCGTCGTCGGCTACGGAGATAGGTCGCCTTATGGCGGTCCTAGAGGGGGCTTCCTTCGCTGCCCTTCGAGCGTTGATTGCGCGGCAGTGCTAGCGGCAACGCGGGAGCTCGCCGTCGCCCCCCTTCGTCTGATGATCGCGCGGCAGCACTATCTGTTTGCTGGGTGCACGCCCTCGTCCTGACCGAGATTCCCCTTCCCCCGCAATCGCTCCCGTCGCGTCCCGCCCCCGAAGAAACCTCTCTCGGGACCCACTTCTGTGGAAGATCTGATTGGCGCCGCCGCCTTGTTCGTATCTATTGATGCGGTACCTCTGATCAAGTGGTGCCCCCCACCCCCCCTCGTCCGAGCTCCCCCCTCCTTAGGGGCACGTTGCCCCTCTGCGACGTCTGCCCCTCAATGGGGTCACCTTTCACGGGGTTGCCTTGTTCCTCATGTCTCTGGCCGAGAACTTTTAACTTATGGTTCGGTAGGGTCTTCTAGGGATCGGGCTGTTGGTTGTTTTGCGGGCTGGGAAGCACATTCTGGTGGGATTAAGGTACGGGCGTAGACCCAACCCAGGCACCTGGTCAAATCTGGTGTAAACCGAAGCGCTGCCGCACTATGATGGGTACTGCGTCGAACTCACGTGGTAACCGCCATTCGATATGTACCGTGTGAACGGCGGGTGCCCGTGATGACGATAGCTTCGACGGCACTCTTAGCCTGGGCCCATCTAGCCTTCCTTCGTACGTGTTTTGGATTGATACTCGGGCATGTTCACATGAAGCACTGATCCATTGCGTTGCAGCTTATTACATACTGGTATATACCTGGTGTCATACAAAAACATATTTTACGAGGTATGTCATACCATATCACAGCTGTAAAGATATACCTGGTAATATAGTATCGCCGTCGGTAGGAACTCGGCCAGCAGGATATTTGTATCTCTCGTCAACTTGTATGCGTTGGATCGCGGTCGGTCGATCGGTCTGCCAGTGGATCGACCAGTAGGTGAATCAGTAAATCGATCGGTCGGTCTGTCGGTCGATCAGTAGGCCGGCCAGTAGATCGACCAGTAGGCCAATCAGTAGGTCGGTCGGTCGGTCGGCCAGTAGGCCGACCAGTAGATCGACCAATAGGCCAATCAGTAGATCGGTCGCTCGGTCGCTCGCTCGGTCGCTCGATCAGTAGATGGACCGACGTAGATCAGTCGGTTGGTCGGTCCGTCGGTCGGTCGGTCGCTCAGTAGGTCGATGATTAGATGGACCAATCAGTAGATCGGTCGGTCGGTCGGTCGGTCGGTCGGTTCAGCTGTCTAGAAAGGGCTCCCTTTTTTTATGGCACCGTGTAAATGAGAGAAACTCGCTTTCGCTCGTAACAATATCTGATCAGGAGCGCACTGTATTGATAGTATTTAACTGAGGTTGGTTTGGAACGTATCCTGCCCACTGTCGGACGTCAAGCGAAACACCTTTGCATCCTACTCGTAAGTATTATTTATCTCGCTACACACGTTGCTACTCATTGATGTTAAAGGCTCTTCTTCTACAACTTGACAGCGACCGCAAGATGGTGACAATGGGCGCCCTTGTGCTGGGCTTGGCGGTGATGCCTGTGACGCAATCTGCAGCCTTCGTGCCTTCAATGGGTGAGTGCTGTTAGCTGTGTGTGAACCCTTTGGTCTCCCTAGATGTAGGGCAAAACAACGACCAACTTTTGGTGTTGTCAACCGCCTACGTCGAGCGTGAGCGCCCAGCAGTAGAGTAGTACGGGTACGATAATCGTTAAATGTTGCGCCCGTGCCGTACGACTCTTTGCATTGCAACCATTGGAACTCGGACACCAATTTGTACCATGTCCTAACCACGTCATGACCGTTGCTGTAACCGTCGCTTTTTACCGTAATTATTAGTTGTTTCCTCAAAAGTCCGAAGAGGGTTTTGATACTTTGTGGAGGCGGGAAAACGTTGAAGTAAATGACGATCACAGCATCGGTCACACGAAGCAGTTTATGATAGGCCTGCTGAGGTAGTCTTTCGATAAGGCTTCCTGAAGTGCAGCGTACGTACGGAGATAAAGTGTACGACACAGGTGCGTATATTATTTTGCTTGTACTGCTGCACGCTCTTCCTTTAGGGCATGCCTAGACGTTTGAGAATACCGCACTTTTAATATGTTTTTTTTTTCTGTCGGTGTAGGTTGGCGCCTAACGGGTTAGTGACCGGTGATGTGTCCGACATGAGCTGCGATTGGGGTATATAGCACTTTTTGGTCGAAACATTTCTGACCGGCTATTACTGACTAATACAATACTCCCTCAGCTGAAGAGCTACCTAATAAGGCATAGGCCTTATAAGGCATGTATGACGTATCGTTGTGGCGCCTAAGGCATGGAATTGTTCATCGGGATATTTTTTTATTTCTCGGAGTTTTTTTTTCCGGTGAGGAGGTTTTGGGTGAGAGGTAAAAGCTCCTTAAATGAGAGGCCTCATAAAATTAAGGTGCTACCCCTCCAAGGCAAACACGCACCAGCCCTTTTCCTTTAAGAGAGAGAGAGATTGATACTCGCACACTCCTTTGTCCATGAACATTTTAACGTGTCAGCGTTGCTCGTACTCATCGTCAGCAGCTTTATGCACGGCATCAAAAATGTTTGAGTACGGCCATTAGTGGATGCTCGTATGAGTTGTAAGTACAACAACAGCATTATGATGATACTACTCTGTACTTGGTTCATGTACTGGCGTTAAATGTTAGGAGTGATTCGACAAGCCAGCGGCAGTTACTGAACTTGATGTGCTTGCGGACTACTGCGCTAGTACAGCATTATGCCGTGTTAACTGCCGTGCTGTATGGTTGCGGTGCAACCCGCTTGTGGAGCGAGTACCCTCCCTCGGCCCGGTAGACAAACCGCCCGCACCACCTCCGCCACCTCTTCCACCACCTCCACCCCCCAACTTCACTGACCACGCGCTCAGCTCTCACACCACACCACCACCGCCACCTGAATCTCCGCACCCACCCCCAACTAACACGGATTTCTCTTCGCCAATCGCATCGCGCGTCCACTCCGAACGAGCCCGGAAGTATCGTACACCGATCACCTCCCGCGCCTACCCCCCCAACAAACCCATCGAGTTCCTGTCGTGCTATTGTAACTCCGATGAAATCCGCACCGGCTCCGTTAGTGGGAAGTATCCGCACCAATTAGATACTACCAACCCCCAACTAACACGCGAACCTCTACACCCTGATCAAATCCCACACCCGACCGCAACTAACACACGGAAGGCTCTTCAACGTTCTCCAGCGGGTCTGGCGTGAGCGCAAGGGGTTTCACTTCGAATGGCGTTTCGCCAGCAGTCGGCAAGGCCGGGGGGGTGGTTTCCATGACGACGGACAAAGCGGCATGGGAGGGGGGGCAAGAGGCCGAAAACGGCGCGGGCTCACGAGCGCATTTCCTGGGCCGTGTGTCGGCTGGGATGGCGGCAGCGGTAGCGGCGGGGGCTGTGGTGGAGGGGTCGGGCTTAGCAGTTGCCCCTGCGTTTGCTGATAGGTGAGAGGCAGATATATGTTTTTCGTTCTTGTTTTTCGCCCACACAACTGTTGTCAGCCTTTTAGCTAAGGAAGAAAAACGGTCAAAAAATGTTTCTGCGCACAGTGGGTTGGTACCCCGATTTAAGAGAGAGTGCCGGAGATAAGAGCATTAGAGCATTTGGGATTTAAGAGCGGTCAAATCGGCATGTCCCGCCTATACTAAAAACTAGATATTTACCTCTACAGATAAGAGCAGTGCGTAGTTAAGAGCGCTTTTTTTTTTTCAAGATTGTCACGGGTCGCTCTTAAATCGGGGTACCCACTGCTGTAGTCATCTGACCCTTTTGGGACTTGGTTTTAGTAGCATGGAGAGAAAAGTGACGACGAAAAATGATTTGACGCGGTTTTTGTTGTTCGTAATTCGCCCACAAAACTGTTGTCAAGCAATCTCTTCTAGGCTGACCCCTTTACTACTGTACGGCAGAAATTATCTCACACTATTTCCAAGTAGTTCTTGCCGAAAAGTGCACCCCGGAAAAAACTGTCAAAAATCTGATTCTGAGTAATACCGGTAACCCTTTGGAGGCCCAGGTGCTGACATCGAATAAAGCGGTGGCCCCGGTAGTCTAGTGGTTACCCTCGAATGCTACTACGAGTAAGGTTAATGCTTGAGTTAAAATCCATGCTACTACGAGTAAGGTCAATGCTTGAGATCAAATCCCACCGTGGTTAGATTTGGCCTTCATTTGCGAAAATGGAAATAATCAACTGCTGAGAACGAACGCATAACGTGGGTAGGTGTGATTCGACGCGAGTCAACGAGGGAAGAAAGGGCTCAAGTATTTTCGCGGTAAAAAATACAAGGCACTAACCGTAGTGGGGAGGGGGGAGGAGAGCCTGCTGTGTGACCCCGGGTCTGAGTTACGACTAGCAGGGAGAGAGAAAAGAAGGGCGAAGATAAAAGTAGGGATGGAAACATAAATCTACACCTGGTATATATATAAATCGAAGAAAACAATGACCCATTGCGGGGTATTTCAACTTTCTAGTGTGAGCCCACGGCAGCAGCAGTGTAATGTTGGGCGCGTGTCGTACTTCGTCAACAGCCCAGGCTGCTTTGTTTGGCTGGTGGGATGCAATGGGTGACACACTATCCCTGCGACAGTAGTATTTCGTAGTAGCAGAGGACAGGACGTACCGAGAATGGAAGAAAGAAGGCTTCGGTTAAGTATCGTTGGAGTCCTTGCCGTCATGCAATGCGTGTCGGGGCGCAATGTAATGGTTAGGCATCACGTATGATGCCTCTTGTTGTGGATAGCACCAGGCTTCCGACTCATACCCCTCTCCCTGTCCCGCGTGTGATTGGTCGGCCGCTCGGCGTCGTCATTATCGTCTGCCGTCGTCATCATCGTCATCATCACCATCATATTCTTCATCGCCAATATCATCATCATCATCATCATCATCATCATCATCAACATCGTCATTATCCTCATCATTATCCTCACCATCATTATCATCATCACCATCATTGCCATCCTCATCATCACCCCCATCATCGTCATCATCATCATCATCCTCATCATTATCATCATCATTATTATCATCATCATCCACCACCACTTTCGTCAACATCACCCATCGTCATCATTACACCCTGCTCCTCATCGTCATCGACATCACCTCATGGGTATTATCTTCATCATCATCATCATCATCATCATCATCATCATCATCATCGCCGCCACCATCATCCCATCACCATCACCATTCTCACTATATCACGGCCATCATCCTCATCTTCGTCAATACCACCATCACCGTCACCATCATCAACACCATAATCATCACCATCAACATCATCCATGATCACCATCACCACCATCAACACCATCACCACCACCAACACCACCACCACCACCAACAACAACAACAACATGCACCGTCCTCCCCGGCAGCACTGGAAAGTACTCCTCAAAGGCGACGGCTAAGAAGCGATACGTGCCGCGCATCATCAAGTTCGTGAGCTCGTTCGAGCTGCTCAAAAAGCAGATTGCTGACGAAAGGCAAGTCAGGCGTGTTGCTCCGTCTTTGGACCCGTCTTTGTTTCCCCGCGATCAACATCCCCGTCGCCCTGCGTACTTCAGTTTTTTTAGAACATGTTTGTATTTACATTGCTCGATAGTAACAGTAGGGCGGCTGGTACGGTTTCCCAAAAAATGGCGTTTTGTAGCGCCGGGGGAAGTTCCATGCCATGGCCTGCCATCTGCCATGCCGTACCATGTACGGTACGTATGGTTTAGTAGTTTTTTATGCTCATTCCAACGGAACGCTTGACCATTTAATAACCCCGAACATGCTCCGTCCCGGCATTGTAGGGATGCTAGGGCTATATGGTCATACGACTACGGCCATGCATGAATATCGAGTACACCCCCCCCCCACTATGGCCATACGATTACGGCCAGGTAGCAAGACTATCCCCCCCCCCCCTCGCCCCCGTCCAATGGTGTCGATGTCAACAACTTGCAGCGCTTCCACCAAGGGCGAGTTCTTCGTGGAGCTACTGCCCGACGCCCTCTCGGCCATGGTCCTGTACAGCTCTTCTATGAAGGTAAGGCGAGCCGCTGCTACTGCTACTTCCACTGCTGCTGCGGTATATACTGATTGTATTTGCAGAAAGACAGCTGACTTTTATAGCTTGTTGTGGAGACGTCGTATGTGTAATTATACCACACGCACGCTCTACGATATCGCTTTCTGGCCTTTTTGTTTGGAAACCCCTCCCATCAAGTGAAGTGCCTGTGCGTTTTCGGGAAATGTTCAACCCGAGTCATGCCCCCCCCCCCCCCCTGCAAACCATCCTTCCGTCGACGCGAGCTTTCAATTGTGCCAAGACGAGCACCGGCCGACTTGTTCTTGCAAATGTCCTCTTCCTAGGCGATACATTAGCTTCCATCGGTTCGCGCCCACCCATCCCACCCACCTACCCACTCATCTACCCACGCACGCACTCACATGTGAAAATGTTGTCACATGTCATATATACCTTGACGTTGCACAAGCTCGCGTGCTTCCCACGCTCGGTCCGGGGGGTGGGGGGGGAGCGGGCCGCAGCAACGTCACTGCCACGTCCAAATATGTCCAATGACGGCTTGTCGGCAAGAAACGAGCACCACTCACGGCCGACGCTACACACAGCAGTGAAAGCTAATACTGTATACTGTAATCAAGATAAGAAGATGGCAAGATAACACACACCCTGGGACGAATTTCAGGGCCGATTTTCGATTTTCTCCAAAATCTACCTTAGAGGGGAACAACGAAAACGGCAAAATGGTGGGTATGGAAAGAGATCTCATCGAGATATGATCTCCATAGACGCATGCATGGCGCGGTACTATTAGCATTATTAGCAGTATTATCACTATTCGCATTATTATCAATATTGGCATTATTAGCATTTGTTTCCAAGCACAACGACCAGGTGGCACACCAACCAACCATGCCTGCCTCTGGTTAGGGTTCGGGTCAGGGTTCGGGGTAGGGGTGCGTTATCTTATCACCCTTGTACACCTGGTAAGGAACTTCGCCTGAACTGGCAGATGTATCTACGCGAACACGAAAACACGTGTACAGTAACATTGTATATCGTGCGCCTCGTGGTCGAAAACAAATTAATGTCTTGAAATATTATAGATCTATTTAGCATTTTACGGGGGGGGGGGGGATAATCATACGTACCCCAAAACAAAATTAATGTACCTGGTGCAGCAGGTCATACCCCAAAACAAAATCAATGCACCTGATATATAAGTATATATTTTGTTACTTTTTTCGTACCATTTGTTAGCTTCGCCTTTTCTCTCTCTCCTACGAACTCAGAGTCGGGATCATCTAACAGGCTCTCGTCCTCCCTCCCTACTACGGTACATATGATACGTGCCGTGCATTTTTTTTTTATCGCGAGAAGACTTCAGCCCGTTCTCCCCTCGTCGATTCGAGTCGATAACACAACACAAATCGGATTATCGAAATACGTACCTGGCATATATTTTTGTGAAAAAAAAAAAGAAAAGAAGTCAAACGAGGTCATGCAAAGCATGCATCTGGTGCATACTGATACCTTAGCGGGGAGATGAAGGACTTCGGCAAAACTCGTCTTTGCAAGCTGCTTGTGATACTTCAATTTGTGCGTGCTACGGGAAGGATATAATATACAGCAGTGTTACAGTGGGTAACCCTATTTAAGAGCGGTGTGTGACAATCTTAACCCGTATAGGACTGGAGTCCCGTTTTGGGGACAAATCACTTAGAGTTAGAGTGGTTTGTCGCCAAAGCGGGACTCCAGTCCTAAAAGGGTTAAGCCAAAACAAGCGCTCTTATCTACACATTGCTCTGATCTGTAGTGGGTAATATCTAGCTTTTAGTATAGGCGGGACATGCCGATTTGACCGCTGTTAAATCCCAAATGGTTTTATTATCTTGGGCGCTCTTGAAGCGGGGTATATACCCACTGTACTCCTCAAGCCTTATTGGGGGAAAGAAAAACCTGACACCTCTGGAACTCGGGGGGTGTATGTACAGGTACATATTTGAAAAAATATTTTCAAAACAACTACGTAGGCTGTGATATCGGACTTTTCCTGAAAACTCAGTAGTATATTTGCAAGCTGTGTGTGACACTTTACTATTACGGGGTGGGCTAATGTAATAAATAGAACCTGCGGTACACACCAAAATCTATATATTTACCACACCCTGGACAATTCCTATTTCAATAGTCTATTGTGTCTATAATTATTTTTGGGTGTAGTCTATTAATTGGAATTGCCCAACCAAATTATTTTGATTGAAGTATATTCATTTGAATTGTCCAGGTAATTAATTTTGGATGCTGCCTACCAATTGGAATTGTCCGGACAATTGATTTTGGGTGCTGTCAATTAATTGGAATTGCCTGCACAATTATTTGGACCATTCCTATTACAATAGTCTATTGTGACTACAACTGATTTCGGATGCTGTCTATTAATTGGATTTGCTCAACCAAATTATTTCGATTGAAGGATACTAATTGAAATTGTCCGAGCAACTGATTTTGGGTGCTGCCTACTAATTGGAATTGTGCCTACAATTGATTTCGGGTGCTGGCTATTAATTGGAATTGTATAGCCAGTTTGTTTCGAGTGTTGTCTACCAATAGGAACTGTCCAACCAAATGACTTAAAGTACAGTATATTAATAGGAATTTTCGGGGTCAGCAAAAACAAAATCGAACATTAACAATTGGAAGGTCAGGACAAAGCCTATTGACCCAACCAACAATTTTATTTGGAAAGTCAGCACAGAAACCTATTATTGACCAAACCACTCCTATTGATAAGCAAGACCTGAAACTAATTGTTGAAACAATTTCAATTGGAAGGTCAGGGCAGAAACCTATTGCTCCGACCATTCCTATTAATAGAAAGGAACAAAACGAAATTATGGAAACAATTCCAATTGGAAGGTAAGAGCAGAAACGGTTTGATTGAACCATTTCAATTGTGAGATAAGACCAGAAAATAATTGCTGAAACAATATCTATTGGAAGACCAGGACACAAACCTATTGGCCGAACCATTCCTATTGATAGGTGCACCAAGAAAGCAGGATCTCGACCAATTCCATTTAAATGGACTTCCGGGAGATCTACTGTAAAAGCAATAGTCCATTGTGGGTAGGTCCAATATCCTATTGAAGAAGTAATAGAGTATTGGAGTCTGCGAAGCGGAAAAAATGCAGGAGGCAATTCCAGTTAATTAACAGAGCTCTAAAACAATTGCCTAAGCAATTCCAATTAGTAGGTGGACTACAATATGTTGTTGTCTTTGCAATTCCAATTGCGGCAATATGGTAATAATCAATTGTCCGCCTCATTTCATTTAATAGACTTTTCGGTGCGTCTATTGTAGGCGCAATAGTCTATTGCGATGCCTATTGTCCAAGGCTTAAGCAGAAAGGGAATGAAAAAAACATCTTCCAAGTGATTAATCGGCCGCCAAACATTTTGTCCGATATATTAAATTTGATGGGCATCCTCCGAAATATGTTGTCTGGTCGATTCCAACTAATAGACTGCTTCATTAATAAATTGGTCCGGCAATTCCAATCGCTAGACAGCCTCACGAATCGTTTGCCTTTGCAACTTTAAGAAATAGCTTCCTCATGCATACATACATTGATGTGTCAACTTCCAATTGCAGCGTCCGCAATCAATTGACCGGTAACATAATATTGTCTATAGAATGGAAATGCCTGATTATCTGGACAATTTATTTCGAAGCCTGCCAAATAAATGAAATTGCCAGGACAATTCTTTAGAAAGATGCCTATTAAATGGAATTGCCCGCGCAAATAATTTAGAAGGATGTCAATTAAATGGAATTGCCAGCACAATTTATTTAGGAGAATATCAATTAAATGGAATTGCCAGAACCATTGGCACCGAAAATATTCTGCAATTGTCCATTAGCGTTACAATAGAATGAGATATTATATTTTAATAGACTATGGGTTCAGCAATGGGATTTCGGTGGTTACTGTTAATAGCAATTACTTCAACCATTAATGTAGATGGGTGTATATTAGCATAAATTGGGTGGACGATAGGGCCTGGTCGGTGTCTGTTAATAGGAATTGCCTGTACCATAGAGCTCGATGCGTTCCAATTAATTGGAATTGGCGACCACAATTGCCAGTCAATTGTAATAGGAAACTATTAATAGACAATTAGGCAATTGATAATTGTCCAGGGTGTGATATTTACCTATTTTTCCGAACAATGTTTGGTCCTGTTTAATATGGTCCTCCGTAATCGTGTAAAAGTGCTGTTAATATTAGGGCCCGTTTTAACGAAGAAAAAAAAAAATCAATTTGGAAAAAAAAAAATCTAATCCGCTTTTCATTGGTCAGAACCCGCACCACCACCCAAGATTATACCCCAAGATCCTAATCTTTGGTGCTACGTATTACGGGGGGGATGTGAAGGGTTTTCAAGTGGTCCTACGAATGTTGACTATGTTTTGTTCGCAAGAAATTCGCTACCTTCCAGGTACTGTCTAAGACGCGTACTATATACCATAGCAGAAGCTCTTTTTGGTCAAACTATTTTTGACTGACTGTTAGTATTACTGGCTATTAGTATGACTATGCGTTTGCTCCTTCATCCAATATCGTTGGAATACCACTATTATTAGTGTTTTACAATAGTGGTCTTGATGTACTTGCAGTAGGTTCGAGGTGGTATATCAGTTTTAGTTGAGGTATAGAGCTCCTATGCTATATTCAAGTTAATCAAGTGACCACTCTCAGGAAAAATTAGGCGCCGCCCCTAGAAGGCAAACACCTGGTATCTGGTACCTGGTATGCGTTATGTTATAGACTTCGAAGTATATACGTATGTAGCCTTACTATTTAGCGGGTGCACGTAGTCTTACCACGAGTAATAGATCCTCGTTTAAGGAGCCCCGTCATATACAACGTTTCTGACGCCTAAGTAACCCCTCCTATCTTCGAATGGTTCGTCTCCGCGTATGTAGCCTTACTATTTAGCGGGTGCACGTAGTCTTACCACGAGTAATAGATCCTCGTTTAAGGAGCCCCGTCATATACAACGTTTCTGACGCCTAAGTAACCCCTCCTATCTTCGAATGGTTCGTCTCCGCGTATGTAGCCTTACTATTTAGCGGGTGCACGTAGTCTTACCACGAGTAATAGATCCTCGTTTAAGGAGCCCCGTCATATACAACGTTTCTGACGCCTAAGTAACCCCGCGACAAGAACCGGCCAATTAGCGCCTGACCCTCCCTCGCCTACGAATTCTGGGGACCGCCGCAATTTATTTGTCCCCTCGGAGGAGCACAGTAGTCGCCCACTCGCTCGCTTGACTCCGCAAATGTTGGATTCGTTGTGGATGTAGTCTCTGCTGGGTTCCGCGCTCTGGGGCCTTTCGGTATCGCTTTTTCTTTGTTTTATGTTTTTGGTAGCGGCCTTGAAATCAACACGGATGCGTGCGGTGCGTGCAGGCTGCCCCCCGACCTGTACCCGAGACGCCCGCGTCGACTGCCGCGCCCGGTGACTGCGCCACATGCCACCTCCCTAGGACTGTGAGTCGGAGCCACCTTTCTAGGGCTGTGAACCGTTACCGATTCATTTGAGTAAATCGACGTCGGAATCGAACAATCGAGCTGATTTTTGTGTGATTTATTCATAACGTCCGTCACCGGTTACATTGCTCGCCTCACCAGCCGGGGAGGCTCGCCAAAAATATATCGGTTTAATCAGACGAGCCTGCGTACGTATCGAAGCGAAACAGGACCACAAGGTATACTAATCGACCTCGCCGACATACGATTTAGTTCAAGTTATTGTTTCGCTCCGACTTACAACCCTACACCTTTCCCCTACGACTACGAGTACGTACCGGGTGCGGCCAAGTCTCTCACTCCTTCCTTTGCTCCCGCGGTCGCTTCCGACTTTTGTGTTGTTCTTTTTTCACCCCCCGGCGAATTGGTTAATATAAAGATTAAGGTCACCACACTTCCACACTGAAAGTACCGTACATACCTGTCGTGCCTCAATTTAACCCGTCGCTCCTCCGGTTGCCCCGCTCCTTCCTTTGCCTGGAGGCGTAAAAAAAATGCTGTCCGGGTTCACTACCCCCTTCGTCGCTTTTTAGTGTGTCGCTCCTTCCATTTGGCTCGTGGCGCGCAAATTTCTGTTTTGGTTGTGGCAGTAATGCCTCGGTCGTTTTCCGGTTGCCTCACTCCTCCCTTGGGCTCGTGGCGCGCGAATTGATGCCTGGCGTTTGTGGCGTGGTGTGGTGGCCGTCTTCAACTATTCGAGTATTGGGGGGGGCGCATAGAAATCAGAGCCCACGATTATCCCAAAAGCGTAGACCCCCTGATATACCCCCCCCCCCCCTATGTTGATATACCCCCCTATGTTCATTATCCATATGTGAATCTGAATTCTACATTCCCTCGTAATAACAGCAATATTGCAACTATTACGGGAGACCATAATAAATAGGGACCTACGGGTACACACGAAATACTACATACTTGACTAGTTTTACTCACAATATTTGGTCCTGTTTACTACGGTCCTCCGAAATATTTTTTCCTCAACACTATAGTATACCGACAGTAGTGTTGGTTTGCGAAATGCAATGGTAGCACAAAGATCAGCATGTCTATCGGATAACGCCAACTTAACTAACGATGGTTGGTATCGACACCGCCGCCTGCAGTAACTCCCAATTTGACAACACCTCTTCTGGTTTCATGCTTGTGGCGCGGCGTGTGCCCCTCCCCTCGTGTTCAGCGCGGCGAGACGCCCGACAGCAGGTCGAAAGGGCTCAAGAATTTGACGGACGAGTTCGAGATCGCCTGCGCGGCTATGGCCAAGAGTGTCTCCAAGAAGGGGGGGCAAGCGGAGGCCGCCAGCGCCTACGACAAAGCGGCCACCATCCTTGAGGCCTACTTGAAGGGCGCGGAGCTAGACCCCCTCGGCAGCGATTCTTACAAGTGATCAAACCGTCGGGAAAAATGAGGCGTGCAGGCGCAGGGACGGGAGGGGGAGGGGGGGGTGCAGAGAGGGATCAAGACGTGGCTATCGGAGGGGAGGGGTGTACTCATGTCATGAATGGCCGTAGTCGTATGACCATAGACCCTTGCATCCCTACAATGCCGGAACGGAGCGGGGGGGGAAGAAGTGCACAGAGTGTATGAGACGTGGGTATAGGACGGGGGGTGCAGAGAGTGGCGAGGGTGGGTTTTGTAGTACAGTTGTCGTTGTTACTGGCCTCGCGTTGGCTGGTTGCCATAATCTAGCCCGTGGGCATGACATCATAGAATAGAGGCTGGGGTTTGGCGCTGACTCGGTATCCCGTCTGGAGAAGGTTGACTATGCTCACGGTCCACAATATCAGTGATGGACACTCGTATAGGCTGTGTGCTGGAGGGGTGGGATAGGCACATGAGAAGGGGCTTGAGCGCGTGATGCCAACTTTTAAAACTGGTTGTTTTGTTCTGGCACGATATTAGACGAAGGGCAGAGGTTCGTTTCATCGACCTCTTCTGCTGTTGGGACCCTTTTGCGTGGTTTCAGCAGCGACACTATACGACGGAGGCGGCTTTGGCGGTGCAAGCACTGCAGAGGTTGTCCTCCGTCGGATCATATTGGGACGGAGCTTGAGGGCGTAATGCCAACGTATTGAATGGGTGTTTTTTTCTCTTTAGCACGATAATCACAGACAAGGGGTGGAGGTTCGTGCCATCGACCCCTTGTGCTATCGGAATCCTGTTGCTTGGTTACCGTAGCGACATTACATGATGGCGACGGCGGCGGCGGCGGTGTAAGCACCGCACATTTTTCCCTCCGTCGGATCACATTGGGAGAGAGCTTGAACGCGTGATGCCAACTTACTGAATGAAATTTTGCTTCGTTATGACAAAACCGTCGCTTCCCAAAGACCCCTTCTCCTGACGACGATGTCCACCCTCAGGTTCTGATCTGCCGTGAAGGGCTCTCCACTTTCGCTTTGGGACGCGTGCTACGGTGGGATTTGCCTTCTAGGGGTGGCTCCTTATGTTTCTGAGGCTCCTCACTTGAACATAGTGTAGGGTCTTTCTGTCTCACACAAAAAGCTGACGACGAAAATACATCAAGAACAATCTCATGGCCTTCGTAGGTATGAAGCGATCAGTTTAATATTACATGCACGGCATTCCAGCGATAAGGCACGCCTTTTAAGGCGCATGCCTCACTGGATTGTTCCTCAGTTCAGGAGTATACTAATAGCCAGTCAGATTTTCCCAAACGTGCTACTCGTACCCCCTTCGGCCGGTGCTGGTTCATCTGCACCCTGGCGTTCATCTGCACCCTGGCTCTGGGACAGAAGCGTGCGTGTCGCGTGTCCACATTGACTGCAACGCGGCAGAGGCCACCTCGCCGTTAATGATTCCTCAACCACCACCATGAGTCGGCCTATTCCCACGAACTCTTGAGGGGGGGGCATGATTTGGAGCGAGTCCGTAGGCAACTCCCGAAGGCAGGAGGTAGCTCCAGTCCCCTGCAGACTCTGCACCATGCCTTGGGGACGTCTCTTGTCTCCATCCCTCTTAGCGAGTCATCCGGTCTCGGCGGGCGATGCTGTCTTTGGCAGCTGGTCCAAAGAAGCTGTGTGCACGGTGTGAAGGCCCCGGTTGTCCCATTTGACCAGCTTTCCCATTTTTTGTTGTAGTGACCGCGTCGTGCACTGCAAGTTTGTGTCGACTTCTGGGGGCTTTAGGGCGGCGTCCGCCTTGGTGCTGAGACCCCGTTCCAGGGTTCAGGGACGATGCCGGCCATTGCTTCCTTCGGGACCCGCCATGTGTCCCGAATCTCCCTCACCCTTCTTCCGAGGTGTGCGACAATGCTCGGTTCAGGGAGCCCCGCCCTCAGCCGGTCACCCAGCGGGCCGGTAAAAGGTTACCTAGAACCTCCGGTAAGATGATAACCCTGTTCCCCACAGACGCGGGCATTCTCCTCGCTTCTGTCGAGGGAAACGCTATCCCCCTCGCTCGCGTAGCAAGGTGCGGTTGGGATAGCTGATGCGGCTGCAATGTCAGCCGATCATCTTGACATCCCTCTTGAAAGAAATATTGTGCCTCTACCGCTATCGGTAGCTCGAGGGTTTGCTCATTTTTCCCACCGCGCCTTATTGTCTGCCCTCCAACATGCTGCGGGGGACAAACCCGTATTCAGGACTTGTTCGACGAAGCTTGTCCTCTGGCCAAGGGCTTCGATGGTAATGAGGGCCGCCGCTGGATCGTTGGGCGTGTCAGCGAGGCAGCGCGCAAGGCGACCCGCGCCTCCATCCCTCACGACCCTCACCGCGCGTCAACAACATACTCTCCGGCCTCGGTGTCGATCGGAACTCCCACCGCCGCCATCCCCCTGCACTAAGCAATGCGGACGAAGAAACGTTCCACGAGTCAAAAGTATACTCCGCTGTCGGTGCGTGTCCTTTAAGGGTAGCACTATAGTCGTGGCGAGGCTGACCTTGATGCTGATGTTCATCTCGCTTGCGCCCGGGGGAGGTAGTACCTACGATCGTGATGAACGTGACCCTCGTAAGGCCGGGAGATATTTCACACATGCAAGCGAAGGCTTCCACCCCTTCTCCCTCGATTTCCTCTCGAAACGCTTCAGCCTTGGCGGCAACGCCAGGCACAACATAACTGGCCCCACACGATCCCGTCTGTAGACCCCGCTGGAGCAAGTGGCTGTCTGGACCCCCCCAGGCTCCATCCGGG
Organism: Saccharina japonica; assembly: GCA_008828725.1. Classification (NCBI taxonomy): domain Eukaryota; class Phaeophyceae; order Laminariales; family Laminariaceae; genus Saccharina; species Saccharina japonica. The sequence goes on from MEHQ01002178.1 coordinate 1,183,286, forward strand.
ATAATGAATTCGCTGGTTTCACACCTTGTATCACTTGGCCAAACACAGCCTGGGTGCTGGCACGCTGTTGGTCACCTCCTCAAGAGCCGCCATCCTGCTGACCGTGTTGAAGGCGTTGCAATAACCGGCGGGAACGAGCCATTTTCCCGTCTCGTGTAGCGCTCGTGCTCTCGAGCTCACACGTGATCCACCCCCCCGGCCGCCGTAACCCGAAATTACCTAACGCCACGATTGACTCCCTCCAGCGGCGAATTCCACTACCGCATAGTTTGTGTAGTGAGGAACCGCCCCCACGGCATGCCGACGCATACCGGGAGGGGATTTTCCTAAAGCAATGACGTTAGACTGCAAGAGGAACTCCGGCGGGAACGCGCCGCTCTCGTCGATGATCCTTCTGCAAGTTTGTCATGCCCCGGTCGAAGTGTCGGCGATTGTTTTCCAGCTTTGTCATACCCCGGTGGAAGCCTTCTCGCGCGATGTCGATGTATATGACGGACTGGAGTTCCGCGAATCGTTGGTCATCGTTTCCGGAGCGCTATCGGGAGCTGGGGGAGCGGATGGTATCAAACAGCACCTGGGGGGCGTGCTCATCGCCTGGGCGCCACGGGGGAGCACTTCCGTGCCCTACCTCGGTAGCACTCGCAGGTACTGGCTGTGACCGTCGCGGTGGGTGAATCGATGGTGGGGTCTTACAGAAGGAATTCGACCACCAGCGTGGTCCACGCGTCCTCGTTCCCTGCCGAATGAAGCTTTTTCGGAAGGGTGCGTGCTGCAAAATTCGCCCCTGCCACGTGACGACATACCAGCGGCGTCCGTCCGGAGATTTTTGGCTGGCATCTGGCGGCCTTGTGTCCTCTCGCCTCGTGTACACTATCAGGCACGGAAGCAGGGTAACCATGTCACCGCTATTTACCACCGCGAACCTCTGTCGCCTCTCGATGCGGCTTTTTGGTGAATGCAGCAGAGCCTAAATGGTATTCCACATCTTGATCGCTCGCCGGAATGTTTTCGGCGTCGCCAAGCCCCGGTTCGGCCGGTACTCTCCGAGGGCATGGCTGATGATGACAAACCCGAGGAGGTTCAGACGACCGTGTGCACCTGCTAACTCCGGCTGCATTTTCTTCCCTGCCACAAAGTGTTACTGTAGATTGTCCAAGGAAACGGGATGGAGTAGTAGCCCAACCGCCAGGCTGTTATGGTTCCATCCGTACGACAGCCCCTGGCTACGTAGGGAGGCGTGCTACGATAGGGGGGGTATCCCAATTTTCCCAACCACGTTTACGCCACTCGGGCGAGTGGCTCTGTAACTCACTCAAACTTATAAGTCAATTGAACTGTGGCCGCATTGTAACAAACAAGACCATGGCGGTTCGTTTCGCGAAAAGAAAATGCTAAAAAGCTTGACATCGCAACGAAAAATGTAGTCACTCGGCCGAGTGGCTCCTCTGGTCGGTTAAAAATATCGGACTTGAAAGCAACCCCCCTATCGTAGCACCAGTCTAGGCCCGCGTCGTCTGTGACACCCCTTCCCATCCGTGTTACCCGATCGCAAAGACCGGGGTCTGCTTGGACCGCTCTCTTTATCGAGTCCTGTCTCATATGCCGGAATCAACAGTCGGCCTCTGAGCAGCGGGGTGGTGCCGATGCCACGCCTCTCGCGAATGTCTCATACGCATAACGCGCGTGGAGCATGTGGCATCCTTGCCCACATAAAAAACGCACTGGTCGGTGCCCGAGCTGGAGCGTCACATGACAGATCCCGCACGCTATGCCTCCCCGGGTGTCGCCTAAGAAGGTGTTTGCTACGCTGCGTAGCAGATTCGTCAACGACCTGGCTGGTATGATTCAGCACGTGTAGGTCTACTCGGGTACGTTCAACAGTGTTGGGGTGCTTCCCGCTCCCGAGGCGTTTCGCCAGTGCCCGTGGGACTACTTCAGCTGGTATCGCACCGTGTGAAAACGTACACGCACCGCCGTTTCTTGGTGCTCCACTCCCTCTGTGTACTAGCTCTCCACCCTTTAGTTTTCCCCCAATCGGCCGGTTCGCATCCCGCCAGGTTCTGCTTCTCCGCCCCCTTCGATGTTCCCACCCTCTCTGCTAAGTTCACTCCCTTTACTCCCCCCCTCCCCCCCGCACCCGGCCCGCGAACGAGGGCGGTGCGTTGCCCCAAGGTTTGAGACTTGGCCCCCAGCTCATGTTGACCCCTCTCCCTGCACTGACTACTCGTACCCCCTTCCTATGTCCTCTCAGCCGATCTTGTCTACCGCTTGCAACCGACCATTCCCTTCTCTCCCTTGCTGCTATTAGTAGATGTAGACGCTATCGCTTCGGGGGCGGAGGTTGCCAAGGGCTTTATCCGGGGGGCTCTCGATTGTCCCGCTGGTGGGCCATCCCTGTCCCCAGTGGTCTGGCGGCTCCCCATGGCACCCGGAGGAGCGCCTCCCTGCGTTTGTTGCCCCCATATTATCGGGTCGCTCTCCAGCGCCAGGCCCGTCCCCTCCCGCGGGGCAGCCGCCACCGGGAAAAATAGGCAGCGCCTCACCGCCCTCCTGGCGCGTTTTAGACCCCGAGGACTCATCTTGTCGGATGGTCCTCCCACTCGGTGCCGAAACCCTCCACGTATTCTTAGATGTAATGTCTACCGTCGATTTGATCCTTGAAGCAAGATGCCCTGCCGTCGGATCACAGTGAACAGCGCTTGGTATCGACATACAGCCTCTTTTCAACCCCTCGAACGGAGGCAGGCCGTGAGCACCGCTGCACAGGGAGCCCAGGAGAAACGACGACGCTGGACTCTTCTCAAATGGCACACACCTTGACCTTGAACGTGCTGTGAACACCGGTCGTCACGTTAATACTCAATGCCAATCTAGGCCCACTCAACCGAAGGAGTTCGGCGAACTATAGGGTACCCCTCGCCACCACCGACCTCTCCCCTGCCTCGGACAAGGACACCCGTCTATTAATAATCAGCTCCGCTTGGTGAGGAGGGTGGCTGCTCCCCGGCCACTCCGAGTGGTACGCGACGAGGACCTCTCGAGAGGTGTTCCGCAAGCTCTAACGTGCAGCGGTCGTGCACCGGCCTTCCGTGGGCGGGCGGAACGGGTACCCGTAGGTATTTTCCAGCGGCTCCCCAGCAGAGTCACATAGAGCCCGACCGCAGTATGTACACAGCAATAACAATAGAGCCCGATCCCCCCTTGTTAATGCTGATCGTCTTCACCTTGGTTCACGACCTGATCGCCACAGTGTCGCCAACTGAAGCAGTCGATGGGCGCTCCATTTGGTTGCGTGGTCATACCAGAGGTAAATCCTCGGCAATATTGCCGCGGGGTGGAGCGTTCTCCGACGGGATGACCCAGTCTATCTTCTGATGGCCACCAAACCGGTCGTTTCTCCTGTCTACTGACACCCGTGCGCCTCTCTTGGCGCACCGCGTGTGAGCAAACCAACCGGAGAAGTGAACCTCTAACTGTAGTCCATGTACCCTGCACGGCGCTTGTACTTGTGGTTGCTGAGAGGTCATGGAGCGCGAGTCTCTTTCAATGTCTTCCTCGTCTCGCTCCACGGCACCCCGCCATAAATCTACAGTTTATGGCAGAGTGTCGGTCCCACTCCAGAAGCGGTCCTACCTTGCGGTGATCCTGTTCTTCAACGCTCGCTCTTCCACCGTGTCCACCGACCTGCCGATACTTCGAACATGTTGAAGAAAAGGGGGCAGATCCATCTCTCGTTTCCCCGCCATGTAAAACCAGATTCGGGCACGTTACTTCGGTCGCTCGATTGGACATGTCTCGGGGGATTGTGCCCCTAATGAAGCCCAGGACGCGACGGCGGTGCACGCCGCACGAGAATAACACGTGGACGAACGCGTTTCCCCCCACCACCGCGTGGAAAATGCTGCATACAACTCACCCCACCCCGTGTGGCCCTGGTGGATGTCTCCCCTCTTCCCTTCGTACTTTTATCGCTCGCGACGGGACGTCAGCCCTCCTACCATGACCTTGTCGCCGTGCTGCCGGAGTACTCTCCTGCTGGCCTGGTCGACCCGTTATGGTCACGCCGGAGAACGCAGATTGGTCGCCACCCAGGCACGGAGTGTGGAGTAGCACGGCAAGGAAAGTCGGCGAGGGCAGGTGCCCAAATGGACCCGTGGGTGCGCCAAGGTCTCGTACAACATGCAGCAATCTCCGAGCCCTCTTTTTTTCTCGGAACCGCGTTCTCTCTACGGGTGTCAGCGATACTGGCCGTGGTGGAGACGGTGGTGGTTCGGGCGTTGACGCGGGTCTCGCACTCCTTCCCCTGCGCCGGCTCAGGTCGACGCCTTCGATGGTGATTCAAGAACAAGGATCACGACGCGTGCTACGATAGGGGTTCTACTGTACCTTTTTTTGGCAAAACAATTTCTGACTGACTATTCGTATACTCCTCGGCTGAGGGTCTACCCAATATCGCTGGAGTACCTTTGTGTCTTTCACTATATGTTTCGATACATACCTTGAGAAAGACATTTCGTGCCCGCAGTTTTCTGATTGGTTAATTTTTACAGGGAGGGGTGAATGACATTCAATAATAAATTTTGGCAGAAGAGGGAGACGACATACATACATGCCATGGCATTGCTCGCCAAGTTGCACTATCAGTTTTCTCGGGGTCAGGTTTCGGAAGGGGTCTACTGTAGAACTCCTATACTATAACCAAGTGAAAAACACAACCTAAAAAAATATCAGGCGCACCTCTATCGTAAACAGCATGCATCTCACATCCGCGCACATACAGAGAGTGGCGTCCCTGTCGGGGAGCGAAGAGCCCTCGACAACGGTGGTCGCGGCAGTGTTGACGGTGACAGCAAGGATGACATGATGGCCTGGTGGGCGATGATGTAGTCGGTCGTTGCAGTTGCGTCGTCGAGGGTGGGAACCGGTACGAGCACCGGCCTGGCCGATGGAGACCGTAGCGGTTGGGACTGCCACGGTGGTGGGAACGAATAGGCGCGACGACGACACAGCCGGTCGTGACGTTGGCAGCAGGGAATGCGATGGTGGCGGCTGCGACGACGGCTGTATGAGCATGGGCGTCCCTTCTCAAGGAGTGGCCAGCGGATCTTCTTGCGAAGGTCGGTCTGACCATTATAGGCCAAGTTCTACGGAGGGGCTTTGTTTAGCCTCCTGCTCATTATCTGCTGTGAAGATTATGCATAGCGTATAGGTCATGTCTCGGATCCGGCCCTCCATGGTGGGCTACACGCGGTAAATATACCTATGATATACCAGAATAGTCTTGTTGGCCCTTTTCCTACGGCAAACATTATGCCACTCTAATTCCAAGTAGTTTGTCCCCCCAAAAGGACGGAGGCACTTGACAGGAGGGCAGGATGATGGGCCTAGGGCCCGACCACTGCCGGCTTGCCTATTTCTCTGGCGCTTCTCAAGTCACTCACAAGCGATTGCTTATATCGTTGCTTGAGTTTGGTGGCTGCTTGACGTTGGCGGCCTGCCTCGCCCAGATGTCTTCTGGGAGAAGAGACAAGTGTGGGATCTTCTTGCACCCATGCAAGTGACATCGCCTGAGATCGCCCGCTTAAGTGGGTCCAATGAGGGGGGCGATGTTGATGACAGGTGCCGTAAAGAGCGTTGAATTCGCACAGGGGTGCTATCTTTTTTTCAGCGCTTGATGTTTCCAGAACGGGAAGGTTAAGGTCGTCGATATAAGGTATATCGTAAAAAAGGCATTTCCGGAAATATGTAGGTGGTCGAGGGCCTTCCGAAAACATGCTGTTCGACTTTATTAGCACCTTTACCGTTGTCGAGAAAGCGAACGCTGACAAACAAAGCCGAAGTGAACGCTCTTTACGGTATACCGCGCCGGTAGAGCAGTAGTAGCCGGTAACCTACCGAGGTGCTGATCGGCAACAACGTTGTCATATATGGAAAATATAGGCGCACTCCGCAGGCCGGTCTAGTCAATGTTCAGTAAGTAGTCCCGAGAGTAGGAGACCTGTTGTTGAAGCAAGCGTACACGCATATTTGGCACGTACTCGCAACAGCCGGCATCTTCAATGGACTACAAATAGTGTGCTATTTCTCCTACGTACGATGTACCAGCAGGCAGTGTCGTGCTGTTCGCCCGTGTGCGTGTACTATGATACTGTAGCTGCGAGCGAGATATTGGGGGCAGACGAGGTAGACTTGCTCCTTCGCATGCATGTTGGTGTACTGCTGTGCATCTAACTCCGGACCTCCGTCGGTGTGCCCTTCCGTCGCCACGAGAATCAAACCATGGATTTCATCGTGTATTATGAAACGCACATAACTCGCTTCGCTTAGGTATGCTTCACATAATACTCCATGCCATGCTATTGCCAACGTACCGACGAGTTATCGCAACCAATGCGCTCTGGCGTGATAGGCATACTTGCCGAGTACCAAACGGCAACCATTGAACAAAAAAACAAGGTTGCACCACAAGTTAGTTGGCTACCAGACAGAGTGCCAAATACTGGTGTCGCTGTATTTTTCTCCCGCCCACTCACCCTTTCTTATTTCGAAGGAGGATGGAACGGAGCGGCTACCCACGGTGTGAACCACACCGTATTATACATACAGAGTAGTATAGTTATTGCTTGCGATCGGCTGGTAGCGATTCGGAGCCCACAAGGAGTGTGTCAATGGTTTACTACCATTGGGGGTCTCGGTCGTCCGAGACTACGTGTCTTAGAGCCCCGGCCAGCTGGCTGGCTGGGGGGGAGGGGGGGGTCTTTTGGGTACGTACTGACATTATGTTAGGAAACGGGAAGCAGCGGCCGGTGCAATGCCAGTAGAGCCCCTCCCCGACGTCGCAGAGAATAACAACAGCATGACATTTCGAAGGATACATTATGAAAGCTGACTTTCTACCAGGTGCAATAATAGTATCGTTATGTTGTTGTGCAGTATTTACTACTTGTGTTTCTCGGAAGAAGGCAAGAAAATACGAAAACACCACATCGTAGGCAGGCACGCAGGGCTGGGCAGGCTGGAAACGACGGGCACGCTGCAACACAAGACACATTTTTTTAAGTAAGCAGTGACCTTTGTAATGGCACACTTCTTCCCTGATTTCCATGGATGGCGTCTCTTTCTTATTTATGTACGAAGCTACGTAGCTGTGTATGAGTGAATGTTACCGTTGAGGTGTACCAGGTAGAATACAACATACATGCTGCCTGCACAGCACAGCAGTATCGAATGGTAAGCAAACGCGCTCACGATAACTAACCCTGGATATAACTAAATCCGTCTGGTAAATATTGGGGAAGTTGTAATTGCCTACCACGAATTGGCTATGACCCTCCAAAAAAAGAATTTTGGATGGCCATAGCCCATACTGCAGTAACCAATATATTACGTACCGGGCAATTCATCCTCATTGGTACCGGGTGAGTGAACATAATTAATTACTTATTAATTACTTGAGAGTTAACGCGTGAATTAGTTATAAAAATAAAACAGGAGGCGATACTATAACAACGACATACGAGTACCACGTACAAGTATTCATACCTACGGCCTAAAGGGCTTACTACGGCCTGCGGACTACATTCGGTTTTATACGTATTATATCTCTTTGGAGCAGGAATAGGGGGGGGGTGGATGAAATTAACTACTGTAGTAATTACTTACTTGAGCTACAGTACGTACTACTTGTAGTAGTGGATTAAATAATCTGACCGAAGAGGGGAACATGATATACAAGAATATATATGATACTCGTCATAATGAAAGAAAAGGAAAAATTCGCAACGTGACGGGAAAGATGATCGGTGGAGAGCGCACAAAAGTAAAGTTTTAGTAGTTTTACCCTTGGTTTTACCTAACCCAAGAGAAGAAGCAGCTATCAATACACAGCACAGCACCCACCACAGTGCACAGTAGTAGTAGTACGAATCTATAGACTACGTATATACGAGAAACAATAGTTATTGGTCTGGAAATCAAAATTCCATTGCAGGTTTCACTCAGCGGCTTTCGTCATCCATCTACCCCCCTCCCCGCGCGCGCGCCCCTTTTCTTGCGCAGTAGTAGTAGTAGTAGTAGTAGTAGTAGTAGTGGTTCCACTACAGCAGTGCCAGTATTCATAAGCGCCAGCCAAAAAGACTGGCACTACTGTGCAGGCTGCTACAGTAACTGTGGCGGCAAAAAGTCTGCACTACTCCACACACTACCACACGCTACGTACGTACTCGTAGTGAAACCCATCTCTGTCAAGCGACTCCACAAAGATAGGCACTTTTATTTTCTTTTCTTTTTCCATCCCATTTATTATCTTCGCACTTCTTCTGTCTCTCTCCCTCCTTCCTGTTAATAGTCGTAACTCAGATCCGGGGCCACAAAGCAGGCCGTTCTCCCTCCTCCCCACTACGGTTCATGCCTTGATTTTTATTGCGCAGAGGGTTCAGCATTCCCAACGCTCGTCGATTTTCATCGAATTTTGCTAACTCACGCTCTCGCGCTTTCCGCTAGTCAATATATTTTTGCGAGAAAAAGTCCCCACGAGTATATACGAGTATGTTGTACTCGGGGGGGCTCGAACCCACGACCTTGGCTATAACAGGGACGAGATTCACCTGGCATTCCGCCGGGTAGAGGGATAACTACTGCTGCTGCTGTATGTATGAATACACACTATACACATACGCGTATGATATTTACGACCACCTACTACTCGTACGACAGATATCAGTAGTCAGTAGTGCGTTTACCCAGTCGTCGTCGCGATTCCACCTGTACATTTGGGCATAACACATACAGCCAGTACTGCTGTAGACATATTTTACGAAAAAACGAAGCAGTCGTACGTACGTAGGGCTGTACATGTACCAGGTATGTTTTATATACCAAGATAACACCTCTCTACCAGTATCTAGGATGAAGAATCAACACGGACACACACCTACCTGCGTTTATTTGCTGGACGATATCGGTGGGTGGGTGGGNGTGGGTGGGTGTCACTAACGGTTCAATGTCAAGAACACAAAAACACAGGCGCTTATTGCATACTACTGCTTGCTGCTGTACGAGGAGCGATACCTATCATGTATGTATCAGTCAGTGCGGGTTGTAGTACCTGTTCGGGTAAGCAGTGCTGCTGAGGGGTTGACGTCACTGCAGAGAGGGGAAGGGGAAAAATGACGAGATTGCACGACGATCGCTCAGCAACGGGCACACTATAGGTGGGCCGGGCAATGGTTTAATGGTTTCGCTAATAAGTGTCAAAACTCAACGGTAGCGACAAGCGCGCAGCAACGCTACGAGTGCATACTACCCGCACCGCAGCGCGCTCAAACTACACTACTACCACTACTACAGTAGTAGTAGTAGTACTACTACTACTACTACTACTACTACTACTACTACTACTACTACTACTACTACTACCACTACCGCTACTACTACTAATACTACTAATATTACTACAGTACTACTACTACTACTACTACTACTACTACTACTACTACTACTACTACTACTACTATATTATATTAGTAGTAGTAGTAGTGGTAGTAGTAGTAGTAGTAGTAGTAGTAGTAGTAGTAGTAGTAGTAGTATTAATAGTAGCAGAAAAAACAAACGGACGCACGAACGAACGCAACTCACGACGTGCCTAGAGAGCGGGGTCTTGTTGCTAATAATTAACGACTGCAAGTATCCTTGCTATTGTTCTATTGTCATGGTCACATTTGCCCTCTGACAATGTGCATCAACAAAGAAGGGGGAACCAAAAAGGAAGCATATGTTACCACAGTAGTAGCTGGCTACTGTACGTAGTAGTCTCATATCGTTTCCTACTTCCGGCTTGACATCGACCTACCCCGCTTGCATGCTGACCGTTCCCGTGCGTACTGGTACGTGCGTAGGACTACAAAACACTTAAAGTCTTGTTTTTCTTTCACCGGGATAGTGGTCGGCCTGTTTTGATATTATGGGCGAGATTCCCGGGAAATCAGCTACTAATGCTCAAACAAAAGCATCGTTATCATGTACACTACTGGTACCATGTACGGCACCGTTGAAAGTGTCAGCAGCTCGAGTGCTGCGAGAGCGAACAGATGAGAAGGGTTCAGCTCGAGCGAAAAGGGAGGAGGGGCTCGTGAGGCCATAGGAGGCCGTCAGAGCGCCGGGGACAGGGGATACCACGTCCCCACCTCACAGGGCCTAGCGCCGCCTCCAGGATACTTACCGGAGCGACCTCGACTACACCTAGTGATCCGGTAGGGGTTCAACCCGACCGACAAGGGGTAGCTGAGGTCGGCCGAGCGGATTGAAGAAGGCGTTACGAGCACAGCCGGTGCGTGGTGCTCGGAGAGAGACCGGCACGAACCGGGGGCAAGTCTCTCGACGAGGGGACAGCGCGCCGCCGCCAGCCGCTTGCCTAACGAAGGGTGGCAACGGAGAGAGAGCGAACCTTGCAGATATGGGGGGGGGGGGGAGGCAGGGAAGAGGCACAACCTACCTCGACTAGTCACGGACCGGTGGACCGGTGGATTGGGGGGCGGTGGCGAGGGATGAGAGCCAAAGACGCAACGTGACAAGAGATGGCAAGGAACGACGGGAGGGGCTACGTTTTCGGCCCCTTGCACATCACCACACGATAACATCTCACCGGGCATACCCTCAGCTCCTAGCTTGCTCTACGGCCTTGAAGCCGAGTGTCGTCTGCACCAGCTCAAGGATCGTCCAGGGCGTTGGGCAGGGCGTCCGAGAACTTGGCGCTCCCCGACACCTTCCTCGGCGACACCCGAGGTGATGCGATGCTATTTTTGTTTTGTCTTTTTAGGCTCCAACGAGGGCATCGGATGGTACCATTTTCTGCGTGGGAACGGACGCCGCGTGCCATAACTTCCTTCGTGGTGTGATGAAGGCCCTCGCTAAGGCGTGGCACCGGTATCGCTTCGCTGCCCAGCAGCTGGTCGCGGAGTCCGGCACACGAGACAGGACCAATGGAGACGGCTGTTCGAGCGGACCCGGGCGCTCACAGTCGGGCCAGGGATCACGGGCGACGCAGATTCGCGTAAACGTGGGCGTTTGCGCTGGTGTGACCAGAACAGCCAGCTGGCTGGTGCACACGCGCGTCCGAGGGTTTAAGTTCTAGGAAACCACAATCATGCCTTGGGAGAGCACCGCCGAACTGAACCTTGGCGACGCCGAACTAGATGATTCTACGGGCGATCAGGCAGTGGTATAATATGCCGCCCGTACTGCACTCGCCGGACGGCCACGCATCAAGAGGCGGCAAAGGTCTGCGTTAGTCGAAAGCGGCGATGCTCCAGCTGCTGATGATGTACACCAGGTGAGGGGGCATAAGGTCGAGGAATGCCGCCCAGGAAGTTTCGGGGGGAGCTGAGCACGATCGTGTCGTCAGCGCTTCGCTACGCGGGTGGGGTTAACGTCGCTGCACACACCCTCTTGGCGCGGTTGCGCTCGGTCGGCAACGAGGAAACGTGGGCCACCCAGATGGCCAATTCCCCTCCTGGAAGGCTACGCACGTCTCCGCGGCAGTTGCGGTGGCGGCGACAGCGGTGCTGGCTGGGGGGCATTCGCCACCGAGGTACATGTTTCCCCATGGCGCCCGGGCGACGAGTACGCCTCCGAGGTGCTCCTCGACATTTTCATTCCCCGTAGCGCTCCATCGGGGTACTAAAGCAACGGTCAATGCTTCGTGCATCTCCAAGCCATCGTCCCCATCAACATCGGGCTAAAGGGGTTTAATAGGGGGTATGTCAGTCTTCTGGTGGAGAATCGTCCAACTCATGAACCGTTCCCACTGGAGGTTTGTAATCTTTCAGTCTAGCCTCACTGCGCTGGAGAGAAAACACCGATCGATCTGCGTCGGGACAATGAGATAATGGGACGGTGGTGACCGCGACTGGCAGAGGTTAGCCGCGAGGTGCAACAGTTTGGGGTCGCAACGCCTAGGCGGGGGGGGGGCGAGCACGTGGGGCACTGCCATAGCTTTTCTTAGGCCCAATTTTGACGGAACCGGCATTGTTTCCAGCCCCACCAAGACCGTGGCACTGCCTCTGAACGCGGACGTGCCAACGGCGGAAGACATTTCGCTCCTGCTAAACGTCGACGTCCGAAACGCGTAAGAGGGAGGCGTGACGGTGGTGGGGACAACAAGGACCCTAGGCGCGGACTATCTTGGGCTTGGCCTGGCAGGCATGCCAGACAAGCAAACAACCAACCTCGTGGCCACCGAGTCCGTCGGACAGAAAACCTTCTACCCCGAGCGAATCATGGACACCGGTTCGCCCCTCGAAGCATGTAGGAGGGCCGACAATAGGTATAATAGACTTATGACCACGTCCTCGGCCTGCGTCAAGCCGAACAGGCACAACCACTCTTCAAGGAGAAATGTTCGGGCGTTCAGCTGACATCGAGGCCGCGCCAGGCGGTACAGGCGCGTTTGTCGACAGGGGCAGGAAGGCTGGGGTTGACGTCGGGCAGAAACGAGCGCGACATCTTCGCCCGTTGGAAGTTCGGTTGGGATAGTGCTGCAGGTTGTGGCGGGCCTCACCGGCCCTTTGGAATACCGAACGAAGACGAGGCTGCCTGAATCGGGAATCATCAACCTGCTAGTAAGGAGTCTGCGAGATAACCGCGCCTCGTGAGAGGTCCCAACGGAAGAGATGACCGGCATCGTCCCTGAGTCTTGGCTGGAGTGGGGTCTTGATACAGAGTAGGACGTCGCCCCGAGACCTCGGGAAACTGACGTTATCACTGACATACGATGCAAGGGCCACAAAGAAATCCCGGCAAGGCCCAACTGCACAGCTAGGATGTCGGACTAACTGCGTCCGTCACGCCGCGCATGCCACTGCCCTGGACTAGCTGCTCGCCGTCTGGAGTGGGGTCTTGATACAGAGGAAGACGTCTCCCCCATGCCTCGAAACGCTAGCATTCTCTCGCTGGCATACCACGCAAGGACCACAAACAAACCCCGGCAAAGCTCAACACCACAACTAGGATGTCAGACTAACCGCTTGCGTCACGCCGCGCATGCCACTGCCCTGGACCCAGCTGCCTGAGACGGAATGCTCGCCTGAACCGGACAGCCCTCTAAGAGGGAAACACAAGAGCGCTTTGGCCAATGACCCTAACAGGAGGCTCTCGGGGGTCAGAGCCGGGAGGTATCCCGGCTGTCTTCGGGCGCGGGCAACGGGCTCTCTTGAAGGCTCTCTTGAAGCCTTTCCCGCTTCCAAGTTGGTGGGAATGGGCCGAAGAAAATTGGGAATCACGAGGAGTATGTAGCGCCAGCGCGCCTCTGCTGTAACACAATGAACATAAACACGCGACCCTCTAGAAGAATAGCCCCCCCGAGATGGGAAGAATGTGAACCAGCATCGGCGGCTGGCTAACGTGATACCTCGCACTCTGAAGTGGCATAGACTTCCACGTAGGTGGACCAGCACCAGCCGCTGCTTCACGTGATGTCTCATAATCCGGAGAGGGTTGGAGTACCTCACCAAATGACACGTGCTATGGCAGAGGCACCGCCTGAAGTTGTCTTTGGCTTCTCGTTAGAGGAAGCACTTTACCTCTCCCAACAACCGAGAAGTTTTTTAACGAAAGGGCGATACACAGTCCCGTAAGGCCAAGGCACACCACCAAAAACGTTGTAAGATACACATCGGGTCCAAACATGTTGGGTAGGTTTTCAGTTGAGAAACCCCGCCAGGCTCAAAAGGGCAACCCCAATACCTGCCGTAGCACGACCCCGTAGGTGAACCAACTCGAGCCGCATTTGCTTCACATGGTGTATCGCTCATTCGGGCGGCTCGGACTTCCTCAACGAGTGGGAGGTGGTCATCGTTTTACCACGGACCACAGCCTAAGGATGGTCATGCTTATCGGGCGAGGAGGCTGTCCGGATGTACCCTCCCGGGAGCTCCGCAACAAGTCGATCCCACTCGACACCACCCGGCCGGCTGCTTCACGTGATGTCTCGCACTCTGGAGCGGCTTCGAATTCCTCATCACGTGGAAGGTGGGCATCCTTTCACCACGGACAGAAACCTAACAATGGGTATATGATAGTTATGCGGAGAGGCTGAGAGGTCTTCGGGACGCCCCGCCCCGAGAGTTCCGCTACAAGTAAATATTACTCGACATCACCCACGCCGACTCTTTAGCGCGGGTGCACACCTGCGTGGAGGAAGCGCTGATCGTGAAGGATCGGTCGCTGCTACGTTTGAGGCACGCAAGCGGCAACACTGCGCTCGACCAGGGCAAGTAATGTCCTTCAACGAGCGGCGCCACGAAGTTACCACCTTCGCGATGAAAACCCTTGGGCATTCCCACGTAGAGTGAAGCACCTTCGTCGACAAGCTGGCAGCGAACGCCGTGGGGGGAAGGGGTTAAGGATCCATGGGCAGAGCATGATGAGTATTTGATGAGCGCCGGTTGCATGTAATCTTAGTGGTTACGCAGGTTGCCATTTCGCGGAGAATGTATCGCTTCAAACTTCACCTGCGGGATTGTCAAGAGGCCAGAAGGCACAAGGGGAAGAACGGGTGACGGACCCACATGCATGGTGGCAGGATGGAACCTGGATGCGGCTTAGGGTTCGGGTGGTGCGAGAGTCCATACGTGTACCACACACTCGGTGAAACCAAAGCGCCACGTTTTTTCGGTTGGGCAGGCGTCTAATAAGATAGGCTTGGGGCAAGGGCAACGAGTGGAGTAGGTCGATGTTCACCGTTTACTACTCCAAAACCTATTCCACGTTACAGTAGTTCGAAGTAGACTGTCCCCAAAAGTGCGCGTTTAGTGTTGTAATGGAGCATTTTGATCGTCGTGTGATCTGTGTCTACGGTTATTCAGGGCGGGCTAATGTGGTGGTAGCACACGCCCTGATAGAAGTATTGTATATACGAGTAGTGTAGAGCAGTTACCGTCATACAATTGACACATTAGGGCATGGCGTGTACGATATATTAAGCATACGGAATACGCACCTGGTAGTAAGTACGAGGTATGGTGTGTAACGAAGCTGGTGGCTGGGATGGTCTGGGGCGTCAAACAGTTGTCGGTGCACAATACCGAGACCTCGGGAACCTGGGCAAGGTTCACAAGAATCACACCTCAAAAACTGCGGACACATTTTATCTCTCTGTGTCGTGAGTACCATACGTAACTAAAACTATTAATATGAATAGTGCATATATACTGGTACATAGCAAAATCGTTAAAACTATAAACAAGCGTCTATCAGGTACTCGTAGCAGCTGACTCGTGTTATAGTACCCCAAAGTGCCAGGCGCCTGGGAAACGGCTGGACCGGGGAAGTGCATCAAACAGCAAACTGCACCAACCATATCTGTACCTACCAGGCACCTGGTATATCAGAAAACCATCGCCCCGGTGGTCCGGTGCTGCTGTGTGTGTTCTTCGCATTATATAGACCGATATTTTTATTTTTACCCTTCGACATCATGCATGGTGGGTAGAACTACGTACTCGTACCGTACAAAAGACCAGTATTAATAGTACGCATACTGCTTGCGTTTTTTTCTTTTTTTTTCTTCCACGCGATAGCAAAGAGAGGGGGAGAGATATAACACACACATATATATATATACTTCGTTGCATAGATGGATGGAGATATCGTTTTGTCCTTTGCTTCGACACGCGGCGAGTTGTATAATGTGTCGTCGTGGTATAATCAGAATATACGGACACCTGTGGGCTGATTGATACTTCGAGCTACACTGCTGTATTCTGTATGGACACCTGCGGGCACGCACCCGCTTACTATATACCAGGTAGCGTCCAACTTTATAAATGATCATTTTGTCAAATATTTAGATAGACGCGGTCTTATCACCCATTAATTTACTTATTATTACTATATATATGTTAAGAATATTGATATTATTATAGTGGGAGTACGCAGCAGTACGACTACCATCATCATCGTCATGCTGCGTGCGTGTCGGAGATCTCCTTGCTCCTCCTTGCTGCATTGAAACTCGCGGGTACACCCCCCCCTACCCCCACCCAGCAGCCTGGAGGGCTGCTTTGTGTGGCCGTCAGTTTTTCTTTTTCGACACTATTATGCTCTTTATTATAATCAAGTGAGGACAGCCCAAAATGGTCAACAGTTTTGACGGCGGTGAAACAATGACGCGTGTGTCGAGGCTCTGTCTCTGTGGAGAAAGATGGCAGAGGTGGCACCGA
This sequence comes from Saccharina japonica, assembly GCA_008828725.1. Classification (NCBI taxonomy): domain Eukaryota; class Phaeophyceae; order Laminariales; family Laminariaceae; genus Saccharina; species Saccharina japonica. The sequence continues at coordinate 1,199,503 of MEHQ01002178.1, forward strand.
AGTGTCTGTAAAGATCACTTGTGAAGAAGAAGAAAAGTCGTGGTTTGAAAAGGCGCTTATTTGGCCATAATGGAAAGAAGATTGATCTCAGGGATCAATGGAAAAGGAAGAAGAGAAGAGAAGAGGAGAAGAGGGAAGAGGAGTAGAGTAGAGGAGTAGAGTAGAGTGATCGAGGTGGGGGATGCCCGCACCTGATCATCACGGTACAATGCCCATGCTACGGACAGTTACATTCTACCGTCGTAGTTGGTACTGTTCCCTGTAATGTTCTCTACAACGTTATAGGAACGTTCTAGCAACGTTCTCAGCATCGTTCCTGATGAAGATGCGTGGGACATACAATGTTGCGCACTACGAGTAAGACAAACTCGTAAGCTATCCGCATATTGCAATTGCCCGAATATCTAGACTAAGATACTCATATACTCGTATCAGTGCGTAGTGACTGCACATCACAATAGATACGTATGGATCTCAACGTCCATATGCTAACAGGCGGAACGCGCATGATTGTCTCGTGTATGTAGTATACACGTTGTATACTGTAGTGAAGAAAGAAGTGTATCGACAGTCGACCGAGGGAAGAGGAACCACAACAAACACTACCATTCAAGCAGCAAGTAAGTACTCGTTAGTATGCTGCTGCTGCCGTATGATAGCAGCAGCACTGATTGTTATTACAAAACATAAGCAGTAGTGTAAGTGAAGTAGTAGCGCCGGTAGCGTACAATCGGGAAATCAATGAAATCCACTTCATAGGGAATAGATTGGTCCTCTCTGCCCGACTGGTGGCTGGTGGTGGATCGTCCATACTCTGGATCGTACTAGATAATGGATACAGCAGAGAGAGAGAGGTCGTCCGAACGAATTAATAAATGTATGATGATATGATGAGGTTGTCACTCACCACTCACCGACGTCCAAGTTCGAAAGGGGTTAAGATAGAAGGAACCGACGTACGTATGATATATACATGCATACGGCTTCCATACAATAGAGAACGCCTCGGAGTCAAAAGGGAAACTGAAGGCCCGAACCGTTCGTTCCTGTATAAAGTCGGGGGGTATCGGGCGTAATCTATATGGAAATATGATGCATGACAAAAGCATCGAGGGTCCCGCTGACCGCGCTCAGTTGATGATCATGATATTAACCGTAACTGAACTGCTGTGGAGGACAGGTTTCGTACGTAGACATAATCAACCTCTGATCACGAATAAATGTCAACCATGAGGATACGTTAACCAACGTCCGGTCTACGAGATCTGTCATCATGGATGGTCTTCATGTACCAGGTATGATTGGCGCTCGGGAATACGAACAGACCCAAAAACGCTACGTACCAAGGAGTGAAGGGTCCTCTACGAGAACGATCCCCACTCCCACACTCTTATCTATGAGATCTCCCCCACTCCCACACTCTTTCGTAGTGCAACATTGTTTCGTATGGGTATTCACCCACCTACCTCTGCAACTATAACGAACTATTTTCGTAGCTCTATTATTGTAGCATTCAATTGAGGAGACGGGTTGAACGCGTAACGTATACATATATATATACAGCAGATATTTTCCTGCGCTTTTCTCTCGTGGGTTATGAGCCATTGGTCATGCACAACCGCGATAAGCTTTTGTTACATGAAAATAAAACTGTATCGCTGCTATCACGCAGGCCTGAATATGTTGCCCCATTTGTGTTTTGATGATTTAAGTAGCGTGACTTCATCCTCATTGCCGCTGTTATCGCGCAGGACTGAGTATGTTGTTCCATTTGCATATTTTCTTCGATTCTTCAACTATCAGGTTCTACACGGTATGTTTCCTCCAGCTACCGTCTTCCATCAAGGGGGCGTATTGGAATATCGACGATGATATCCATATATATGTTGATGTACAGTCGCCACGCAGGAGTATGAGTATACGAGTATAATAGCATGGACATTCGGGTACGTGCAGTAGGTTGTTAGTACTCGTAGTTCGGTCTATTGTATATTTAGTATATCACCATCATCAGCAGTACAGGGGTCCGCATGAAAGTTAGGCCTCTTTTTTTCCTGGAATTTTATTTTAGATCTCTTTTTTTTCGGTGGCAACCAAAAAATACCGAAGAGTTCATAATAAAGAATCATATCTCCACCAGCTCTACAAGATAAGCATAGCTGCTGGTATAGGCTTGCCGTGCTTGCGATAACCGCACTGACTTGGAGGTGCTCTCGAGACTACTCTGGCTCCGCCGCCCTTTTGTGGCGGGAGAAAAGTGCTTCGATCTGGCGGTGAGGCTTGTCGTTTCGAGCTGCATAAAACCTGCAAATCGTCTGTCCCAGCTGCGTTCTGCGGGATTTTTTTCAGCACCGCCGTCGGACGTCGCGCGCAGCTAAAAGTTGGTTGTTGCCCACCCCAAGACCCAAGGGCAACTTTGTCCGTGTTTGCTTTTTTGTTTCGAGGCGTTCATCGAGGAAGGTGTGTCGTGATACGTACTCGTTCTTATCAGATTCGCGTGGAATTGCGGCATACCTACCTGGGGGTCGCATAATCGTCCGCGATTACACGCCCGTCTGATAAGAACGAGTACGTATCACGACACGCCTTCCTCGATGAACGCCTCGAAACAAAAAAGCAAACACGGACAAAGTTGCCCTTGGGTCTTGGGGTGGGCAACAACCAACTTTTAGCTGCGCGCGACGTCCGACGGCGGTGCTGAAAAAAATCCCGCAGAACGCAGCTGGGACAGACGATTTGCAGATTTTATGCAGCTCGAAACGACAAGCCTCACCGCCAGATCGAAGCATTTTTCTCCCGCCACAAAAGGGCGGCGGAGCCAGAGTAGTCTCGAGAGCACCTCCAAGTCAGTGCGGTTATCGCAAGCACGGCAAGCCTATACCAGCAGCTATGCTTATCTTGTAGAGCTGGTGGAGATATGATTCTTTATTATGAACTCTTCGGTATTTTTTGGTTGCCACCGAAAAAAAAGAGATCTAAAATAAAATTCCAGGAAAAAAAGAGGCCTAACTTTCATGCGGACCCCTGTAGTACCGATGCTGAAAACGCTGCTAGAACGTTGGCAGGACGTTGCAGGGAACGTTGCAGGGAACAGGACGGACTGCCGTAGAGTACACCTGCCCGTAGCATGGACATTGTGTGATGATCAAGTGGCGGTCACGCCCACTTCGATCACTCGACTCATGTTCTATGTTTCTCCCTTTCTCTTCCCTTGCTCTCTTCTCTTGATATCAATGTTTTCTTCTCGCTTTCGCTTCCTCATTTGGCCACATAAGCGCCTTTTCAAACAATATATTATTCTCTTCTCCAACGCAAGTGTTTTTCACAGACACTCGGTGCCACCTCTGCATATATCTTCTCACAGAGACGGAGCCTCGACGCGCATCATTATTTCAGGTTATGAGCCTCGCCCTTTCATCTATAAATCGACTACGTAGCACCACGGAACGATGGCCCCCTGAGTTGGTCGAGTTCTACAATATGTTTGAGGAAAAATCATCGAGTTTTCAAATGCGGAGGAATAGGATTTGTATCCAACAATCACAAGATCAGCCCCGATGCGGCGGCATCACATCGACTTTCACCAAGTTCGCTCGACAGGATTATTGAAGGGAGAGGACTGCTTTCACACTATCACGCGCGAAGCAGGTGAGGAAACTGTTGTCGCGCCATTCACGCGGGTAGCATGCACGAGTAAGGAGTCCGGTTTCACGCTCTCACGCGGGAAGCTCGTGACTCATATCGCACCAGCATTGCTTTCAAGCTGTAAGCGCAAAATACGTCACACGACTATTTTTGCGCCATCACACTGCCTTCCAGTCCCAGTCTGGGTACCACCCCCGCCAGTACTGCGCCTGAAAGTCCCTCCCACAACCACCCGGCTCACTCCGTCAGCCCCCGCGAATGGCCATCCCATCTGCATGCCAACCGGGAAGCCCTGTAGCGCATTCGTCCGCAGCTCGCGGTCCCTCTCCTGTGACACCCCGTTGCCCGGCGCCTGTGAGAGTCGGCGTCAAACGGGCCTTCCGGCAACCGAACAGGTCTCCGTAGTCCCGCACCTCCTTCAACGGTGCTGTTCTTGGACGGCGGAGAGAACGGCGGCCCTGGCCTTTGAACGTTCCCGAAAGAGAATAATCGGACCGACCGACGTCTCGTACTCCTCCCACCGTGTACTTCGCGACTTGCAGACCTCAGCCAACGCCTCATGAAGCCACCCCCCAATCCTTTCAACAACCTCTTGGCTGCGGGGGTCGATCGGCGTGCAAACGGTGAAGAAGTTATTTTATCACTCAGGCGTACGCGTGCTTGGCGCTTTGCCTCGCTTACGAGGAGCAGAGGGTGGAGACCCATGACACCATGAAGCGGGGGAAAGACATACGTAAAATGTACCAGGTATGCGTTATCGGAGTTCCCGGAGAGGAACCAGAACAATATGCGGAAGTCGTAGAACTAGAAGTGCCAGAAGGGGGTTTTCCCCTGCTCTGACATAGACGGCCGTTTACAGTAGGACCCCGCCATAGAAGAATGACTGCCCGAGACATTGCACAACATCCGTTGATTTTTGAGTATGTCAAATATATGTAACCCCTCCCTACTCAAATCAACATTACAAAATAAAGAAGTCCTCACTTTTTGGATGTATCAAAATGTTACTATACTTCCTCCCTACAAAAACTAGGTGATTCGCAAAGCTGTGCACCCGTACAGAGTTGGTCGTTCAACCAAAACATCAACAACCAGGCTAGCAAACCACACTTTGATTTTCTGCTGTGTGCAAGTATAGCATCACAACAACTAAAATGTTACAATACCTCGCAATATGGGATGATCAATGCTGACGTGGTGGTTAGGGTTGCACATGGTGTTGTACTTCTGCTCCATCTGAGGACCAGGGGTATCGAGCTCAACCGCTAGGATGCTATTATATGTTTCCCCCTTTTTCAGAGCCTAACTACCGCTGTAACACAAACAAGTGATATCGTACGGTATACGTGACACCCGTTCGATTACGATTGTACACGGACGCGCCATGCCAAAACCAAGGAACAATCATTACATCAGACTATCATTCAGGCAAGACGTGCGGGCCGGCAGTCACAAGCATGGCAATGTCACGAGCAGGGAGGCTGTAGGATTTTATTATATTATACTGCTGCAGCGTAAACATCGACTAGGTGTAACTGCCAAAGATCTACGGAGACTGATCCGGGAAACAAAATATTATCGGGTAGGTACTGTTCTATGATGAGGATCCCGGCTGACATTTTACATGGCGAGAAGAAGGAAAGCTACGTCCTGCCAGTTCGACTCTGACTTTTTTATCCCACCTTCTACGTCCATGGCTTAATGAGTGATGCCTTGGTAACGACCCCCGCTCTGCTTCAAGGCGAGCTCGGGCTCCACCGAGACATCAGCATGATCCAACCGCACCCGATGCATGAGCTGACCCATAAGAAGTTATACTCCCACCCTCCGACACAAGCTAGTGGCTAACCCCCCTAGGTCATACACTCCCCCCTGCATCACCACTGATAGATAGCGTCACAACAGACGCTGGCAGCAGCCCCAGACATGCATACCTTCTGAGATAATGTTAAATGAGCAGCAAGGAGTAGAGTGTTCACTACCTGCAACGTAAGCTTATAAGCTAGAACTTACACGAGAGCAAGGTGTGAAAAGAAAACATTTCACAATTCGCAGGTTGTACCACGTTTCTGCCGCCATCCTGTCCTGTACAAAGCAGACGTGCGGTGATACTACGAAACACATTATTGCCATGAAGTTGGTGCGACTCCGGACCGTGCAAAGGTTCTTCTAGCCATCCATGGTGTTGGTACAACGGTCTTAGAAACGAAAAATGTTCGCCCAGTCTCAAACGACAATTATATCTAGCGACCCGAGCGACGTTGGTCCAGCAGAACTAACGAGAATGCTATCCAGAGACCTCATCAGTCCTACGAGTATACGATAGATGATGTGGCAATGCCAGAAAATGTTCTCCCCCGGAAATCCCAAAATATTATACTTTGGCCCGGTCCCGAATGACGCCACTCTGGCGACCCCACGTTACTGTCGATGTGGTGACCAGGCACACTCTGTTATCGGGCTATGACCGTGATTCCTGTTTTGTGCCGGCGATAGTTATGCGTCGGGCAGGCCCTGCCGCAATATTGGAGGTTTAGAGAACAGCGTCTCGAAATGGAAACACCCTCCTGTGTTTGCGGAAAGTCCTACAAACGCAATATTGCATCTCCATGGGTTCACCTTGTTGCTAGAGCGTGAGACCTCGGGGCACTCCCGAGACTTGTCTAACCTTGCTGTATTGAAATCGCTGATATAAATAATGGAGCCTTTGCCACGCTAGCTCCTCCAAGCATCAGAATGGGGACAAGTGACCTGTGGGTATATCGTTTTACAGGTGGACAGGAGGTTTGACTTTGGTATTTGCTCTTCTTTGGCGGCGTTGAACAAACACCAGGTTGATGTTATATTGCGGTTTTAGTTTTTTTTTTCCCCGCAAGCACAGGAAGGAGTTCCCGTTTCGGGAAACTATCGTCTAAACCTCCGATATTGCGGCAGGGAGGGCTCCGACACCTCCATCCCTGCCTGTACAATGGACCCTCCACATAGCACTGGTCCGGGCAGCGCTTCGCACCAACAAGTTCTTAAATCCTATCGTCGCCGCGCTGCAACGTGCATATGTGTATGCGTCCAAATGTGGGGTCAGTTTTTACGGTTTCATGCGCTGCAGCCCCAAAAGCTCGATTCCAAGTTGACAGTCCACCCAAAGAGTGTTTTGTTCTATTAATAGCTCTAGGGGCGTGCCGCGTATGGGGCCCTGTGGTCCATTTTTCGTTTTTCTCATTTATGTTGAGGTGTTATATAACTGGGTGAGACACAGAGTATCCCCTTGCAGGTTATCCCAGAGCCAGATGACATCTGGCTCGGAAGGGCTTCACGTATGGCCCTCCCGATCTTATAAATACCCCAAATACGAATGTCATCCAAGTTATACGAAAACGGACCAATTACCTATATACCGGCCTTCCAAGCCCATACCATTACACTAGCCCACCCTGATGAGCCGTATAAGCAGAAATATGGGGGGAAAACGGGGAAATCCCCGTTCCACGAACTAGAACATGAGTCGAAGATGCGGCCCCTCAAAACCCACTCTCACACCTCTAAGTTGCTAGGCGAAGCAGCCCGGAAAAAAAACGCATAGAAAGGCAATCGAACGTAAACGCAGGTGCTGTGATCGAAGCCAACGTCAGAGACCTCCCGTGAGCCGTCAACAAGGCGACAAACCCATACCATTACAAAGGAGGTGTGATCGATCGATCGTGCATCACACCCTCTCTCTCGCTCTCCTCCGCATCTCCTCGTCTACAATCTGAGAGAGCACCTATAATGAACACGTCTACCGGCATTGGAGCGCAATTTATTTCACCAGCTCTGTGGAAGCTCATTCTACTATATAGTCGCGTGACGCCGACTGAGTGCTTTAGCTTTTTTTTGCAAGAGCGTCTGTCTGGCGTCACTCACCAGTCGTATTGTATGCCACATGTGAATATGGTATTTGTTGAGGAGTCCCTTCAGTAAAAACAAATATGCCAAAAAGTACGGCCCCTACTGTTGTAGCATGGCCCCCACTTCGAACGCATATATATATTGATGCATAATGTAGCCAAGACGAACGACGACAAATTTTGAGGTTGAATTTTTTAGGGAAATGGTCATTTGGGGGTATACCCCCTGGTTTTACGGCCATTTGGGGGTAGGGTCAAAATGCGCCCGCGGAACGCGCTCCCGCGGGCCCAAACAGGCCTCAAACGCCATTCCGAAGCCCTGGCAGCAAGCCCTGGCGAGATGCCCGAAGCCCATGCCCAGCACGCACACAACTTTTATTTTTTTTCAGGCACGTCCTTGGGCCTAACGGGACGGCGGCGCAAAAGGGAGCAAACAAAGTCCCCCCTTTGACCACATCTTGGGGGGGGATAACCCCACGTACCTACTAAATATATCTACTCCCCCCGATTGACCACTTTTTTCCCCCGTTTGACCGAAACCATACCCCCTTTTAACCATCTGTGACAGCTTCAAAAACGACTACAGCAGTACGTATCCGCGTCGTCACCGCCCAACAGCCCGAACAGACCACGGGACGGAACATCCAGAACTTGCGAGTAGTCGGGATCGTTTGCCTCCCAAGAAATAAATATCGGCACAACTATACAAATCAAATCTTTATAGACGATATGAAGATATCGGCTCTTCTGAGAAAACATGACGGTGATGGGGGAATCAGAACACATACGAGTACGTGTATACTCGGCGTATGGGTCGTGAGTTGCTGGGTGCTTGGTGCTTGGTGCTTGGTTGCTATGGTGATTGGGGAATCAGAACACATACGTATATACTCGGCGTATGGGTCGTGGGTTGCTGGGTGCTTGGTGCTTGGTGCTTGGTTGCTGGGTGTGATCCTGGCGATCTGTACTCGAACACACCAGCCTGCCGTCGGGGATGGATACGTTGGGGACAGGAGGAAAGCACTTCTCAAGAAGACTAACGACCGTCGTTGCGCCTGATGTTGCTCGTGTCCCAAAGACCCCTCCCGTCCAACAACCCAACACCGCGCATCCATGACCCACAGCACCCAGGAACGAAGCACCAAGCACCAAGCACCCAGCAACTCACGACCCATACGCCGAGTATACACGTACTCGTATGTGTTCTGATTCCCCCATCACCGTCATGTTTTCTCAGACGAGCCGATATCTTCATATCGTCTATAAAGATTTGATTTGTATAGTTGTGCCGAAATTTATTTCTTGGGAGGCAAACGATCCCGACTACTCGCAAGTTCTGGGTATTCCGTCCCGTGATCTATTCGGGCGGTTGGGCGGTGACGTGGATACGTACTGCTGTAGTCGTTTTTGGGGCTGTCGCAGATGGTCAAAAGGGGGTATGGTTTTGGTCAAACGGGGTGAAAAAAGTGGTCAATCGGGGGGAGTAGATAAATTTAGTAGGTACGTGGGGTTATCCCCCCCCAAGATGTGGTCAAAGGGGGGACCTCGTTTGCTCCCTCGTGCGCCGCCGTCCCGTTAGGCCCAAGGACGTGCCTGAAAAAAAAAAAAAAGTTGTGTGCGTGCTTGGCATGGGCTTCGGGCATCTCGCCAGGGCTTCGGAATGGCGTTTGAGGCCTGTTTGGGCCCGCGGGAGCGCGTTCCGCGGGCGCATTTTGACCCTACCCCCAAATGGCCGTAAAACCAGGGGGTATACCCCCAAATGACCATTGCCCAATTTTTTATACTGCTTCCAGTATATTACGACGGGGGGAATACTTGTAGGGCACTCGCCAAAAATAGGTATACCTACGCCTTTTGAGCCATTTATAGGTACACGGCGTATTGCACCCCGGAAAAGGCTTCCTGACTCCTGACCCCCCGCCTGATATTGAGCCTGCGCTCCATCGTACCTACAAATGGCTCAAAAGGCCAAGGTACACCTATTCTCAGCTATTCAACTTCCGCGTCACCTATTTTTGGCTTCAAGTTTACCTATAATGGCTCGAACGATCGCTTTTTGGCAAATGAAATATAGGCAGATGGCCACACCAGATGCCGGGACTGTCAACCGGCCGACCGTACCTGCCAACCAGCTGACCGTACCTGTCAACACAAACGCCCGAAAATACTGTCAAACAGTATGAACGCGGGTGATGCCGGAGACAACACAGGTCACCTAACAAACTGGACGCCCGACCCATTCTTCTGAATTTCATACCAATCCACATATACGATGTTCATATATTTATTCGTGAAGCTCAGCTTGTCTCGTGTTTTTATGGTTCTCTACAGTAGTTCTTAACAGAGGTACAGTAGTAGTGGGGACATGCTTGTGTACTGCCAGTATCATACTAGAAGAGTGTAGTGGTGAATTGCCCTCTCATTGATTGACGCCTTTTACTACCGCCGCCACGCCTCAGTTTGTTAGGTGACCTGTGTTGTCTCCGGTGTCACCTGCGTTCGTACTGTTTGGCAGTATTTTCGGGCGTTTGTGTTGACAGGTACGGTCATCTGGTTGACATGTACGGTCGGCTGGTTGACAGTCCCGGCATCTGGTGTGGCCGTCTGTCTATATTTCAGTTGCCAAAAAGCGATCGTTCGAGCCATTTGTTGGTACACTTGAAGCCAAAAATAGGTGACGCGGAAGTTGGATAGCTGAGAATAGGTGTACCTTGGCCTTTTGAGCCATTTGTCCCTTTTTCCCCTCGCTGCCTCGGCAAGGTCTTTGCTTTGGCATGGCCCATAGCGAGGGGGGGGGTCTTTCTAGCGAGCAAGGCTAGACTCACCCTCAAGCGGACCGATACCTTCTTGCTGCTGCGCACCCGCCGCGAAGCGTGTGCAGCGGTAGAGTTGGATCGGCACTGGTGCGTCAGGCGCAAAAGTCCAGATGCACGGGCCTTTTTGGCCGTCGGTGTAGACAGCAATGTCCATCTCACTTTTGTGCGCGGAGGCAGACGCCATCAGAAAGGTGGACGGACACTACGTACACAGCCCTAGGTATGTTTGCTAGAGGGAGCTGTACTGTCTCAGTAACCTGGCTTCGCCATCAAAGGAGGAGGGAGCGTGTGGCGACGAGCTGTTGTTGGACTGGTCAATCCCTTCAGCGCGAGAATTTTATTTTTCAGACCAAGCACCCTGAGTGCAACGAGAGAGAAAGCGAGGAGCCGACTGGGAAGGACAGCAACGAGAGCGTGTACGGACGGAGCGGGTCGAGTGTGGTCGTGCTAGGACTGGCCGAGCGGCACCGGAGCGGCGCGCCTGAGCAGCAGCACAGCAGCGCGCCGGCGCAGCAGCACAGCAGCGCACAGGAGAAGCGATCCGGAGCACGGACGACATCGACCCGTGACGGACGAACATTATTGTTTTTCTGTTTTCTGTTGACAAATTCTTCGCTTTTTCCCCCGAATGTTGTTGTTGGGTCGGTGTGGATGACGTCACTGGTTTTGTAGAGAGACGCGGCAGAGATGGCGCGGACACCCCGGGTGCCTTCATTGTGTGCCTGATCGTGGAAGACCCCTTCAATGTGGAACGATTCCTAATCAGTGTCGATGTTTATAATGCTGTGCCTAACACAGACGTTCAGGATAGATTCGGGTAATTGTCAATTGACGTGATGGCTTTGGTTGGCTGTTCTTTTTCACTGTGTGCCCGCGGACTGTCATTCCGGCAGCACTTCAGACAGCAGCTGCGTGCTCCATCTTGTTCCCACGCCTACCGTGTGTTTTTGTACAGACAGCACTTCAGACAGTAGTTACGCTGTAGTCGGCAAATTCATTGGTAAAGAGTGGGAGGGGGGGGGGGGGGGCGTTGCTGCTGTAGTCGAATGGAGATTGCGGGCGTGTAGTTCAGTTTTGGACACGCATAACATGCTGTAGGGATTTTAGGTGTACCTCTTCGGACTTGTGTATCCTTTCCCTGCTAAGTGTACGTGTTCTTTAGGATTCTCTGATGGCTCTAGCACTTTTGTGACCACGGGCCGTGATCTTGCTAGATCAGACTATAGGGATTAGCAACTGAAACGAGTTTAATGTGAAGAAAAACAACAACAACAACAACGATGGAGCGCAGGCCCAGTTTCAGGCGGGGCCAGGAAGCCTTTCCCCGGGTGCAATACGCCGTGTACCTATAAATGGCTCAAAAGGCGTAGGTATACCTACTTTTGGCTAGTGCCGATACTTGTATCAAGAGGGATATTATTGATATATATATTTCAGGCTGGTTAACCCTTGTAGAACTGGAGTCCCGTTTTGGGGACAACTTACTTAGAATTAGAGTGGTTTTGTCCCCAAAACGGGACTGCAGTCCTAAAAGGGTTAAAGCTTGTTGCCCCGTTTTTTTCGAGCGTCGGAAGTCCACGCCATTCTTTGAAGGTACTTATTACAGGGGACGGTAGTAAACACTAGTAAATAGGACCAAATATTGTTAGTAAAAATAGGTAAGTATATTGATTTTTGTGTTTACCGTAGGTCCTATTTACTAGTGTTTACTATGGTGTCCCGTAATACCTGTAGATCCTGATGTTTGCGCACACGTGCTCTATGAGTCCCTGCCAGTATTATTGTTTGTTTTTGTTTTTCGTCAGATGTTTTGCTTTTTATTTTTTCTCATGACATTGCCCGACATTTGGGTCTTGGCGGATCTCAAATTGAAAATTGCCGACGAAAACAATCAATACCCATTTATCTGTTTACGGATTAAAAGGGTTCATAAAACACGCGTGCGTGCGTGCAAAACGGTCTAATATCTGAAAAACTCGCGAGATATGTGGGTTGATTGTGCGAAAAGTGTGTACTTTGTAACTTGCGGAGTAGTTGCCTTATATTTACTTAGTTTCAGTGCACGATCGGTTTTTGGCGTTATCATCTACGTTATACTACGGGTATGACTGTACGCAGTCGAAACTGAAAAATGAAAAATGAAAAAAAAAAAAACGCGTCTTCCTAAACGCGGAAACGCCTGATCCCGACTTGCCGATTGTTGGTCATTTTGAAGGCCTGTGGTTGGTTGGGTTGGGTTACATTTTCGTCGCTATATAGCGCCAAGCCTAGGTCGTTAACCCATTCAGAACTGAAAAAAAATGCCCCACACTAATTCCAAGTAGTTTGTCACCAAATTCGTGGGACCAGTTCTTAAGGGGTTGACAAAAATCTGGCGCCCTCTCCCGCTGTTCATCGCAATCAGTATTATGATGATACCGAGTGTTTGGCTTTCGAGCAGCGCTATTATTGCATGCGACATTCATCCGTGGCGGACACATGTTAGGGCTAAATAAGCTCGAGCTCGTATCATTTGAGTGTCGTGTTTTTGTTTGTCATTCCTATTTTCAAGTGACTGCCTGACTATAAATTACCGGTGACACCGTACATAACACAGGTAGATGCTCCATTTGTGTATGCTCGTAGGTGTATCTATCTAGACTGCCTTTCTTTGTGGTGTCGATCATAATTATTATTATAGCCGACGGAAAAACTGCGGGCACGAAATCCCTCTCTCTACACAGCCATTATTACGAACAAGTTCAATCTGGAGCCGACGTACTAGACTATATATACCCTTCCTTCTAAAAATACTCCCCCCTCATGAGAATCTATCTCACAGCAAGAATATATACTCGTATTGAAATGTATCATATCTTTTCAGGATAAATATCCTACACAGCATGCAATGGAACAGCTCACATATATATGAGCGACATTTTACCTTAAGATGCCTGCCAGGGCTTCATTCAACTTCATTTCGACGGAGGCCTCCATTTCATGCCACTTCAATTTCAATACTATACTACTGTACTATTCATACGCATAGCGACACTTTCCGCGTACCGGGCATTATACCATATGAAATTAATATAACATATTACATATTACGACCACAGGCCAACACATTACGCAGCTATGATTATGCACGAGTAACAATACTACACCGTCCCCCAGTACTATGCACTCCCTCCCGACCAGTAGTGCGTAGTTTTGATGCCGGTTTCCGAAATTTACCCGAGTATTATAATACTTCGGGTAGATGGATACGTTCGGTATCAACCCGAAATACGAGTGAGTTATGCCCGAAAAACATCAAACACCCCATCACAAACCTACCGGCGGGACGAAAGATGCTTGCCCCCCGGCCGTTTGTTAGCCGCCTCTGGGTAATGAGCCCTAAAAAACATACCCTCCGCTAGACAAAAACTATAATTTACGCCCAAGCAATAAACGTCAACAAGTTACCTGATACTGGTACCTGGTATTTATTAATGCCGTAGCTTTAGCAGGTTTATTAATGCCGAAGCTTTGGAAGATCGACATGACAAAAAACACGAACAACGTGCACATGGTACATGGTGAATGCTCGACGAACAAGTACTACCTACTGCTGACAGGTTGATAATTATTAGGACCGCAAAACCTCGGCCATAAAGGAACGGAGAGCGACTGTATGTTCCGTCTATGTACTTCTTAAGGCCAAGTATATTACCAGATACCAATTTATTAGCAGCATTGTTCAGACAATATTATGCTCTCTGTTCGGCTGTTCGCTGTGAGCGGGTAGCCTCTCATGCATCGTCGGTAGAATACATTTCGCCCCGTGGACGAGAAAAAAAAAATGAGAAATGGGTATCATTAAGACAGCCAGACAGACAGATAGACGTAGAAATAATCAAGACCATCACCTACACACGCCTCCCTGCGCCCTTTTTTAATCAAACACACTCGTTCGCCGGCTCTTCCTTCCTATCCCTTTACCGAAAGCAAACTTGGCGTTGCACACAGACTGGCCAGGTGGTTCACGCACTCGCTCAGTTGTAGAGCCTACCAGGTATACTTTTAGCGGCGATAAATCGCCGCCTGCCCCCAACAAAAAAAATCAAGAAATCAAAATGGAAGAGTTATATTTTTGGACACAATCACCACCACCACCACGATAAATACCATGGCTAGCGCTGTGCCGTCCGTGTCTGTTGGGTGTTTGCACCGCGACACATTCGATTCGCCACACAAACAATCCAGAACTACAACGAGAAATCCCTCGCGCGACACTCTCTCTTAGCTCGCCAAGTCCATTACATCGTGGGATAACGAACGGCACAGCTAGCGGGCGGTACAAGCAGTGTAACAATGACCCGATTGCATTCAACGCCGAGTGTCCCACGTCTGCTAATAACTGAATATAAACTTTGACAGCGAGCAGCAGCAGCAGCAGCAGCGACGAACGAAACAGACGAACGCTGCTGCTGCTGCTGCTACTTCCACCATCACACCTACCCTACCCTATCTACCTACCTACCTCCTCAGGAGACAAACGTCGTATCAGTCGTGGTTTTTTTTTATCATACCGTCGACGAATGGGACGTAAAAATATATCATACCTACCCTTTCATTTTCTCCATACAACAGGCAAATAATACACTTGCTTGCATCTGTCCACGGTCGGGTTGGGTCCAGTGTACCGGCGGGAAACATTTATTTTCCAGTCGCCGCCTGGCCTCCTGGACAAACAGCAAAACACACTTTTTCCCGGCGATCTCGTGGGCTCCTCAATGAAACGCACACCACACAGGACAGAATCGAGAATGAACTTCATCGCACAACCCCCGCCCACCCCCTCTTCCCTAAACAGACAACAGGAGGAACCACACCCTGGAACTACCCCGTCTCTCCACCCCCCCCCCCCCCCCCCCCCCCCCCCCCCGCTCGCAAAATAACGTGCTCAGGACATCCTTAAAGCAATCGCCGACCCAGCGCTCCTATGGGCGATATCAATGAACCAGATTTGAACACAAAAAAGTGACAAAAAAATAAAATATTTGTATATACGGGAGCAGTAGTGTGCTGTTTTGGCACGGTGCGTTGAACTGCTATGCGACCGCGACATTTGACACCAGGCAACCGTTCTACCACAAAATAAATCCGCAAAATCATACCTCTGTGCTCTTTTTCCATCCGAACATCCCGACCCGACCCACCCACCCTACCCTTCATGAAAATGCGCACGCATTACAAGTTAACTTCTCTGTGTGGGCGACACACAGAACTATCGCTTCTTGGCACTACCGTCTTGCCTGGAATAGATTACACCAGCATGATACACGACAAAAAAAAAATGTTTTTTTTCCCGACAAAACCCTAACTGAACGAAAAAGGGGAACACAAAAAATCACGTCTCCTGGCCCACCACATATATATAGCCTGTAGGGTGCGGTTCGTGACAACTAACAATAGCTTTTAGGCTCTATCCGTGCTATATTTTGCGCAAACCTACCACCCTGACCATTAATTGAATAAATAGGGAAAAGGGAATCCCACCACCCCAAAGACCCCCCAACAAACTTGAGACAGACCGCGTAAGGTTTGTATCGTACTTTTTTTCGCCCCGGTTAACAAAATAACCGCGGCCACCACTAATCAATGATACCCAAAAGCCACCACGCACAAGATCGTCCTTGGAGCAAGCTCGTGGCTTGTGCTGCCTGCGCTTGACGATGTCGTCGTCCGGTTTAAGACTCGGCAGGCCTTGCAAAGGACAAGGGCGATACGCATCCACCACAGCAGCCCCCCCCCCCCCCCCCCCCCCCCCCCCCCCCCCCCCCCCCACGCATCGCGACTAATTCCGGGGCCCATGCGGTGCCAGCGGTCCTCTCTGCGAGACGGTGGGACGGTAGTCTCACCACCCCCCTCTCAACAGTCATAGAAGGGACGCTTCCCCCCGTATTCCAGACGAACACGCACGCCATTTGTACAGCAAATACCGATACAATAGCGATCATCGGCCCCTATGAATAGACACCGTCACTACCACCAAGGGTACACACGCAAAAATAAAAAAAAAACACTACTTTCGTCTGTATTGCACAGACAACCTTGGCAGCAGTCAGGGAAACCCTGAGAACGACCCAACAAGGCCACATCCGCCGGCAAAAGCCGGGGCGTTCTTCTTCCTTCTCTCTCCTCGGACATACACCCACCCACTCTACCGCCCCCCCGGCCCCTTCGCCTCATCCCCATACAACCCCCCAACCCGACCCGACCCGCACACCCAAAACACCCAAACGAACACATTCCAAATACTATTCGGGCGTTCCCTACCCTGTCCATCCCAAGCACTCCCCACCCCCTCCACCCAGTCACCAAAGATTCCGTAAACCTACCCAAGCCACACACCCCGGTTGTTGTAGTTTACACAGCCGTGATCCCGGCTGGTGTATCAGGAGACGTGGTGCGGAGGCCGAAGGGGCTTTTTCTCTCTCCTATGTCTCATTATTTGTTTACTAAAAAAAATCTACCTCTCGGTGAAATGAAGCCGCTCGGCGCCAAACTTTCTTTCTCAAACTTCTCAACACGTGTTCAACATCAAGACAATGTCAAACTTCAACAAGATGCTTCACGACGCACGAACGAGCAAACCACCCCCCCCCACAAACCCCGCCCCCCCCCCACCCCGCTTTTCCAAGCGCAGCGGTACTAACTAGAAGAGAATGTCCTCCACACAGAAAGAAAAAAGGAGAGAAAAAAAAAACATTTTTTTAAAACACAGAAATCTGGCGGGCTACGATACAACAGCGTTCTATCAACTGACAAGAATAAGAGTCATCTAAGTTAAAGTCGGTCAGCCCGCACAGCACAGGCCGCCACTGTAACTCTTTTGAACACCGTCCGCCACCAGACTCTGAGAAAGACCCTATAACTTTAAAGCCCCCCCTCCACCTTCAACTAAAAGGAAGAAAAGAGACCGTGCACACAGCGTCATCATCATTATTATCATCATCGTAATAATCCTTCCACACACTAGCTACGAGCGCCCCTCGTCTCATACCCCGCCCCAGGAGGGAGAGCTGACTCTAGACGCCGACATAAGCTGCATATCGGAGTTGAGACCCATGCCGTACCCACCTCCGTCGTGACCGGTCATGGCCGACAAACTCGTGAACAGGTGGTTCGGCGGGCCCGCCCCGCGAGCGCTCGATCGCGACATGAACCCGTTGCTGCCCACGCCGGGGTTGCCACCACCGCCTCCGGCCGCTACGCTTGCTCCGCCTCCCACCCCGTCGTGCTTGCTCCCACCCGCGTGCCTCGGAGGCATGGCGTCGGTGGGGCTTCCGGAGTCGTGGGGAGGCGATGCCCCGTTGGAGGCCGTGGAAGGCGACCGCCCCATGGAAATGTGTACCGGCAGTCCCTTAGCCCTTGCGTTCGCGTTCATCGCCTCTTTGAAGCGGCCACCGCTCGGCGCCGAGAGCACGGGGTCGCGCACGGGGTCGTACTGCTGGGTAGGCCTCGACACCTGGTCGCTGCTGCCACCGCCGCCGCCACCACCGCTGTGGCTTGACTGCTGACGCTGCTGCGAGTGTTGCTGCTGGCGGTGCTGCTGCTGCTGCTGCTGATGCCCTTGGTGGTAAGAGCGGCGTTCTTCGGCGAGCGCTGCCGCCGCTGCCGTCGACGAAGAGGAAGGGGTTCCCGAACGAGAGGAAGGCGCGTGGTCTCCGGTTCCGGCGGAAGACGAAGGACCGAGGTGCCTCGGGTAGTGCTGGGAGCCCGAGGCGGCGTGCGAGGCAGCCGATCTCTGGAATCCAGCGGTGGCGGCCGACGAAGAGTGGGGCATGTCCGCGCCGCCGCCGCCACCACCACCGCCCCCCCCACCGTTTTGGTTTTGCTGGGACTCCCTGGTCATCGTCCCTTGCATGAGGTCCCTCAGCCAGATGTCCTCCGTCTCTACGTCGGGGATGGCCACTTCCGAGCTCGGTCCGTGTTCGGCCTTTGCAGAGGAAGACCCACCGCTCACCGCGTCGCCACCCCCACCACCGCCACCACCACCACCACGACCACCACTCAGAGAGGGCGCGATGGCGTAGCCGTTGTGGTCCACAGCCTGCGCCGACGCCGAAAATTGCTGGTGAAAGCCCTCGTTGAACCCAGACGCTCCAGGAGCCGCCGAGCGCCACGCTCCCCCGCCGTCCCTCTCGCCACCACCACCACCACCGTCATTGCCGTAGCCACCACCTCCTCCTCCTGCGAACCTCCCGTTGCCAGCTTCAGCGTTGCTGAGGGAAGAAGAGCCGCCGCGGCCGGCCATTCCGTTCGAAGCTCCGGACTCGTGCGGGCCGGGGTAGTGCGATCCGTCGTTACCCTGGCTACCACCGCCCTCCTGGGAAGCGGCCCAGTGAGAGGAGGGGTGCTGCATGCCGCCTCCACCGCCCTCGCCAGCGGAGTTCTGGGCGCCGCGGGAAGACGTCGGGCCCGAAGAAGCGTTGTTGAAAGCCCACATGCCTACGGTAGGAACTCCGGGGCCCGAGCTACTCCCACCGCTACCGCTGCCACTCATCGGTTGGGGCGTGCCACCCATCACCCAGGAGCGCAGGGCCTGGCCGCCCGACTGGCTCGACATTCCCGACGAGTAGCCGGCGTCCGAGTACCACTGCTGGGAGCCGGCCGGGTTGTTGTGGCCGTTGTTGTTGGCGTGCCGCGCGAGGCGCATCAGTTCCAGGCTGGAGGCGGAGTCCATGCCGCCCGCGGCCGCCACCGCCGCCGCCGCTGCTGACTGCGAGGAAGAGCCGATGACGATGCCGTTGGACCCTCCCCCGGGCACACCGTAGAGGTTCTTGCGGCTCCGCCTTCCCCACTTGGCGAACGAAGAGGCGCTGCTCTCGGCGGCGGCGGCGGCGCCGCCGCTGCCGAGGTTGACGTTGATGCTGCCAGGCTTTCCGGAGCCGAGGCGAGGGCGGTGCTGCTTCATGTCCACCATGCCAGACTCGCGGTGGAGGAGGCAAGCGCTAGGCTGGCGGCCCTGCACGCCGTAGCCAGCGATTTTGGTGCAGTGGACCACCTCGCAGCGGCGGCCCTTCACGTCGATCATTCCGGGCGAGCGGTGCTCCGAGCAGAAGAACGCCGTGCTCTTGCCTTCGGCCGCGAAGTTTGCCTGCAGTCGGGTAGGGTAGGGTAGGGTCGGGTAAGGTAACGTAGAGTCGTTAGGGTAGGTTAGGGTAAGGTGGGGTAAGGTAAGGTAGAGTCGATAGGGTAGGGTAGTGTGGGCTAAGGTAGGGTAGGGTGGTTAGAGTATAGCGCAATGACACGGAAAGTTGAGGCCGGGTGAGGTGGGGACAGCGCAGGCCACGACATGACGGGAGTACATCAAGATATCGGGTGTAAACTGTGAGTTCAAGCTGGCTGACAACGAACGCATACGACCGAACATGCCGCTCGGTCATGGGAGGTCGGAGGGCTGTGTCGACGAGAGATAACCCTACACCAACATCATGTAGCATCGCCGCGTGCTCTTGTCCAAACAGCAGCCGTCGTTCCAACACAAGAGGTAAAACCTAAAAATATTTAGTATGTTGATGAACGATGTATGACATACAAGGATACGAAGTATAACGCTATTCTTGTGTTTTGAAGTCGGCCTATGTACGAGTAGCAGCCTCCTGGGCAGTTAAAACACACCCGCCCGTGCAGCAATAGGAGAAAATTTAATGATGATATGAATACAAAAGTATCAGTACATGTAGGGTGTGGACGTTCGTGAGCACGCAACAGTGTGCAACACGGAGAGGGGGCAGCTAGTGCTGTAACAGGATGGCGAGGTAAGGAGGCGCACCTGCCACCCCAACATGCTTTTGCTTAAACTACGAGCGAGCCATGGCGAGGACACCCGGGGGGCATCGCAAGGGCTTCCGGGGGATGTCAAGAACAATTTCGGCTCCTTTCCTAGTAGGCTCCAAAGGGCTCGCATAGTTGGCACTACGTACAGTACCAATATAGGTTGGCCTAAAGTCAACAGCCAACTTGAAATTAATCGCAATAAATAGACAAGTGTCGATTGATTTTCATCGATACTGCTGCTGTCTTTCTGCTACGAGTAGTGTTGTCTGCTGTCCCCCACTATTTACGAGTACACGACGTACGTTCACCACCACCGTCGAACTTAACCAGGTATAAATATACTCGGTATTAACTAATAGTTTGGCAAAGACATAATGGTGCTGAACTATTGCGAAGTACGTCGTACGACTCTTCAGTCTGAATTCACATTGAGGAGGGGTGCGTGTACTGGAATATTAGGGACATAATTCATACACGATTCAGTCGCACGTACTGGAATATTAGGGATACTACTAATGGACGCTTCAGGGGGGGAGAGGCACACAACCACCCCGTGCGATCCGCACACCAAGGGCCGGGCTACGTCATCTCTCCCGTTGTTCACTTCGCAGGCATTACACGAGCATCTGCATATGAATATGCGTCGTACAACATTGACCTATTATATAGCTGAAGGAAAGGGTATAATGAATACCAGGTACCGTCATCCCAAATACCTGGTATTCATACAAAAAAAAACTGGCATTCTCCCGGCTGAGTACAGCAGCAGTATACCGGTAGTCTAGAGCCCTACTGGCAGACTTTGTCAAATAGATCATAATACCAGGGTACTAAATACCACCCTACCGCCTTAGGTACAACAGCTGTTGGGTGAAAAATGCAAGGGCCGTTTTGGTATTCATCTTAAATCATCTGAAATTTATTAGTACTACTCAAACGGTCCTAATATATCCGGACAGGGTACATAGTACCAGGTAGGGTATGTTGAAAAATACTACAAAAGAAAAAGAACCCCCCCCCCCCCCGTGACTTAAGGCCATGCGCCACGCATGAATGTGACGTACACCCCCCAACCTCCTTTTACGCGCGCTGCTAGAGGACCAAGAGGACAAGAGGGGGCCCGCCGGGAGGTCGAAACCTACAACAATTTACACAAAAATACCGCCAAAGGGGCTGGGTCCACCACCGCCGTGTGCCGAAATACAGGGGACCTTTAATTGTTAATATGAAATATAAACAGTTCTTATATTTAGGTTAAGGACGAAGTGGTTGATAAATATATATATATATATATATTATATTGTACATTATATATATTTATATATTTATTGCCGTCGCCAAAAGCCTACCTGCTTGGCGCACCCCACCCACTTGCAGCGCTTGTTCTTAAGGTCAACCATGCCTGATACATCGTAGAACGCGCCACACATTTGTAGGAATAGATCCAATTCAATAGAAGAATAGCGACAGCCGGGGAAGGGGGAAAACGAGGAAAGGGCGGGACGGGATGTCGACGTTAGTAGCATAAAAATTAAAAAGTAGATAAAAAAATGGAAAAATAGACAAAAATATATAGCTGAGTCGGGAGGGAGGGGGTGTGTGTGTGCCGCGTTCAAGCGTTACATTGTTTATGTATGAAATGTGTATCTGGTATAATGTGCCAGGTGTAAAAATATGAATGGTGTAATATCAACAAAATCTGAAAATACCTGGTATCTATTGAAGATGTAATCTGTACCATTCATACATAAGATGAAAATGGAAAATGATGGAAGGCAACCGAATATTTTGATTTGTTCACCCCCCCCGGTCACCACCACAACGCTGCTGCTGCAGAACCCTGTAGAATACTCCAAAACGAGGAAAAAAAAGTGTTTTATGAAGGAAAGAAAGCAATTTCAACGTGGGCTCGTTGACAGTTTCAACTCGTGGGCTCGTTTCGCGCATTGTGTATTGTGTACTTTTACCAGAATACCTGATATATATTAACATGTATATATTGAAAAATTAAAAAAAAAAAACGCAGCTGTGAGACATAAGAAGTATGTGGACACCAACACCAACATTGACGACCACTATAAATATGTACGCGTACGAATATTTGGAATTAACCGCTATAAATAACACAGCAAGCAGACAGAAAACGAAACAAGAAATTCGGGGTCCTTCTTCCGTCCAAGCCGGCGTCAAATACCCTGAAATTTTCCTTGCCATGTGCATAGATAATATGAACGAAGATCGTCGCCAGCAAATCGAGCATCTAAGACCAAAGGTTATGGTACCACTTTGTGGCTCGTTCATAATCTTATCCGCAACATAGTGCCAAAGAAAATGGGTGTACCCCTCGTATGGAGCATAAAGTTGGCCACTATGTTCCCCAAGATTGAAAAATCCAACAAAAAGGGGTGTCTCGCCATCATCTGACCCCTGAGATGATGCCAGGCACAATACGCCATTTTCTTGGTTGGCTCTTTTATTGTTCCGCAAATATATACGATAATACATGCCTTGCATTATATACGAGAACGATACGTATAATATGTACGTATGACGTACACCGCGTACGTATACGAAAACGATACGTACCATATTTTGAATACATACGAGTACTATGTTGTTTTGGCCATAGGCACTGCTGCTGCACAGCCTTTATCTTTGGTTGGTGAAATAAAAGTCGGGAAGAAAAAAGAGCCACAAAGTGGTACTATAACGTTTGGTCTAAGCCATCATCTACCTCATATACCGCAACAATTAATACCTGGTAGTCCTACGTATATATTTATGATATGATACAGCTGATATACTTCTGTCATTCCAGCTGGTATAATATTTGTCAATACGGCGACAGTTTCCTACGTAATTGTCCAGTACTATGATCATAGGCGAACGAACAAGCCTGTATGTGACATGCAGGCGCGAGGGAAAATTATCAGGGGTTCCCGTCAGACCCCCATGATAGTGATCTAATCCCCGATATCTGCATGTTTCAGATACTCATGTATGATGCATGGCACGCGAATAGGATGGCATAGACGCACGCCGCGGCGGGGCACGAAGGGGCCAATTGCCGTGTTGGCCCCTCTAGACGCCGTTAAGGCCGGACTCCCGTTATGGCGACAAATCACTTGGAATTACAGTCAGATTTAGGTTTCATGGGACAGCAGCAGCAGTGTAGAGGGGTAAAAGTGCCATATAAACTTACACAGCAGGTCCTTAGTAGTTGCTGCCATGTGTTTACTTTTTACTACGTATGCCGCGTGTCACTTGATATATATGTTCTTCCAGCGTTTCAATTATGTATCACTACTGGGGTGGATCAACGACAAAAAAAAAGCGTGAAATTATTGGTGAAAATTAACGGTGGCCGGTGGCATCGGCCTCCAGACTGCTTCTTCTGCTTGCTAACTCGAAAAATGCTGGTACGTGTATACCAATACTGCTGTTGTTTTGTTCACTGCTCATCAAGTGTCCACCGCCCCGAGGGCGAAGAGTGAGAGATGCTGCTCGGAATATGATATCATGCTACGTACGCAAGATGACATAGATGCCGGTGCGCAGGACGCACGTACGTTGAACTCGTCGTACAGCAAAAACAAGAGACAACAGCAAAATCAAAGCAAAACAAAAAAAGCGGTACGTACGTAACAGGTTATATACCTACTGCGTACGTGGTCTACCCGGATCACGCCATCGTTTTTCTGTAAAAAGGTCCTGCCTACAGTAGTCCTGCCGGGTTTGTCAGAACGCAGCGGTCCTTTTTATTGTCCCATAAAACACAAATAGTTAAAACAAAGTACTATTTACGACGTAATAACAAATCAACACCCCGCGAGGACCGGCGCGGTTTCCAATCCAGGAGCTTCCTTAACAAACGACTTAGATGTTTACATCTCAAATAATGTATGTACGTAGTACGTAGTCGCACACAAAAATCTGAAGTTTACCCGAGGGAGCAAGGAACGCCACGACCTACTTAAAGCAGATTCTCTCAACAGGCGGTGGTGCGGTATGGGTAACAAATGTTGACAAAGACCAGAGGTACCACGTAGTCTTATCTTGTCTTGTCACCAAAATGTCAAAACGCAATACTGCAGGCCGCAGTTGGAAACGAAAATACACACACACACCGCTCCCACAACAACTATCAACAAAATAAACGAAAACCCCGACATGACATGAAACATGAAACAGGCAGTTACGGCTGGTGTACGTACAGTAAACTACCTGTTATGTCTAGTCGGCGATCTGTGCTGCGTGCCTCTGTGGTCCGAATCGACTAAACATGTATTTGTGATTGTGTGATCTCTCCCCTCTCCCACACACCCCAGCCTTACCTTCAAGACGGTGGCCGCCGCAAAAGCGCGCCCTCTCTCCATCATAGCCGAACAGACCTCTCTTCATGCAGCCCTCGGCTTCGCAGCGCTTGTTCTTCACGTCCACCATTCCTGCAACCAAGGACAAAATTCAAGCGAACATTTGTTATATTTTGGGTTGATTCTAAGATTCAAGCTCATACTTTATTCTACGATTAAATACTCGTACACATGTATATATTATATTTGGTTGGATATTCCAAGATAATTAACTAATTTAGCAAAAGGGGGAGAACAATACGACCTGGTATATATTTATGCGCTGCGACGAAAACATTTACCTGGCAGTTTGTATTGAATTGATTAAACTATACTGAGAAATAGTGTTTTTCTGCGTTAAAATCAAAACAAATCGTTATTTTTTTCTGTCTTTGCAATTTGATGAATAAAAACAGAGTGATTTCGTTTTGTGTACAGTATTTTAGATCATACAAATTGTTTTGTTCTCTCCATTTTGTGTTTTTGTGTGTTTTCATATCCTTAAATACCGTTATTAGGTCGCACAATGTATGTACACATGTCTACATATACAACATGCATACAATCTAAGTATGCACGGTGCATGGGCATGTGACACACGGATGGAATGCACCCCCCGGAAAAAGATAGCACGGTCAAATCAGAGAAAGTACCGTGCGTGTGTCGATATGTACAAGCGCATCCAAAAAATAGTTCTTGTTTCACGCTGAATCATCAGGGCGGGTTCAAATAATATACGGGAAGTGCAGCAACCGCAGGAGCAGTAGCACCAGTAGCACCAGCACCCGCCAAAAACGGAAGGGAAACAAGTGATACCAGGTATGAATCCTTCGTATGAACACATGAACCACGGGTAATGGGACTTGCGCCTGCGCCGACACACTGACTTGTTGCTGCCGCTGCTGCTGCTACGTACGGCTGTTGTATCACATTATATTTTGAGGTATTTCTTCAGTAAAATGCCTCGTGGTGAAGATAAACCAAGATGCCCTCGTGATTTCTACCAGTACGCGTGAAACTTGAGTCAGCAATTTCGCACCAGTTATCGTGTACCTGGTACATACACTATTTACCGCCTTAATATTAAGAAGGGGTGGACTGATGCGAGATAAACGTCGAGACACAAAGCAGTCAAGCTTTTTCCAAGCATTCACGGCCGGCGCACACGATATATATATATATGTTAAAACCACAATGTTAAAACATCCCACCGCCTTGGGTGTGTATTGCTGCCGTCAGCACAAAAAATGTTGGACCATCTTGGATGATTTACCGCACCGCACAGTCCGAAGGGCTACTCGTATAATATACCCTACCACCCTACCTACCGGTACACGAGAAAATGATGATTCGTAATGCTTCCGTAAATAGAAGACAACTTTTGAGAACAAACGTCCACAGGCAACAGGACAGGACACGCGCACCCTGCCACGACAAGACGATACCGGTAAAGATAAATACACGTGAAGGTAAAAATAAAAGACGAACTCGCTCTCGCCTCGTGTGTCGCATGCAGACACCGAAAAAATACATTATACCAGCACACCGGTATTATGTGTACACCTATATAGCAGGTAGCACACAACGGCGGCGGCTAGATTATCAAGACGTGGCGGAAAAACACTCAAAAACTCAAAAACTCAGTTACCACGTAACTTCAAAAACGAACAAAAGTCCGAAAAATCCTTAAACATCGTCACCACATCAAATTGAAGCCGTCAAAAACGTTTTAAGACATCTAATTGAGGGCATCAACATGAATCGGGCGTGCCGAGACCAATCCATTATCAGCTGTGTATAACCGCTGAGAGCGAATGGGATGAAATGGGCCTCTACCCATACAAACTCAATACGAGTCCATTACAAAAGCGACCACACCCCGTTTGATTGTAAGGATGTACTTCGTAAATATTATACATACGAGCAACGACGCTGGGGCATGCAGCAACTGCAACGAACGACGAAAAGGACAAACGGTCAGGATAACCATCACTAAAAGACAAACGATCAGGACACTTTGTTGAGTGAGAGATAACATATTGATCACTTCGCGCCAAGACATCGTATATGCCGGTATAACGTACTATTAATATTAGCAGTTCGATACCACTGAAAGTATAGGCAAATTATTGATATTCATAGCTTTGCGTTTACGAGTGCGGATATGCTATTAATAGGATATGATACAAGCTTGCTCGAATTCCAAGCACGACGTTTGTCTCCTCAAATGTGGATGCGCTTGCTACAACAATACAGCAGTACAGGGGGAAAATCGTACATCAAATACGCAAATACTTAACGGTATCTGGCATTAAATTCCTTCGCAAGATAGATTATATCTAAACACCAGCATGACTTATGACGTGTGTCGTAAAACTATTATTAATAGTGGGTACCTGGTATTATATCTATGAGACTACACCCAACCTGGTGTTTTTGTAACACTACTGTAATATGCCAATAAACAACCCGAGACGGAGAGATTCGTCTATTCATTTTTCGAGTACCAGATATATATGAAGGGGTGGGACCTATACTTCTATCCATCTTTCCGCCACTATATTCAAGTAGTCAAAACTACTGCATTTTTAACAAAAGTAACAATTAATCGTCTACCTAGAGGAAGTATCCACGAAGTACCATCCACCATATATTACTCATTACTATTAATAGTCTCATCATAATATTATGACAGAATAGTGGTCTATCCATCATCCGTCTAACATAAACGGAGGTCGCAGAACGCTGGTCCCTCGACACGCATACACAAAACAAAAAAGTAGTTCCCGAAATAAAAAAGGCAAGAGAGAAAAAAAGGACTCTCATGCGCAATACTCAGTAAGGCACCTCCGGTATACCAGGTATATATATAGGAGGGGGGATAAGGAACTATCTTATGAGAGGAAGACTCACGTGGGGGGGTTGTGGAGAGAAAAGACAGAAGGAAAAAGAGATTGAACAAAATGGATGGCGGGTTGGACTTGCTCAAGTTTAGCCTTGTACCGGAAACTTGGTCCATTTCTCATCTCAATCTCCACGTCAATTTCAATATGGAGAAGACAAAATACGAGAGGAGGCTAGTGTTGGTTACCACGTACCTTTATGTTATACTAATTTCCTCGTGGTTTCGTAGTTAATGCCGGAATGCGCAAATACTACGTGCGTGTTCATCCGTTTGCCGTTCCAACGAGATTCAAGGAGCTCTCTCCTCTACCACGTGCACGCCATTACCCCATCACGAGCACGATACCCGGTACAGGTACGAGGTAGTATAAAGGCCAGTCTGTAGCGTGAGCTCAGCGCAGCCGTTGCATCACTAAAACAAAAATGCCACGTTATCACCTGGAAACACATGGCCTACGGTCTACGGTTCAAATCTACCTTTAATAATAGTACAAAAAATTACCGAACCAATATCAGAATAGGGACCAACCAATAAACTTCCAGAGACTTCGGTCGATGCCATGGCCACTGCAATGCACCACGGCCCACGGGTGTTGGTATTGCAGTCAGTATATTACACTTGTATGTACGATGTCGGGATGGCGAGAAACAATGGAATGTAGAACCACGTGCGCTCACGTGCTCTCTCGCGAAGGTAAGAGAAAGGTGTAAGCCTACAAGACTAGTCTAAGGGTCGTTCTTATCGAGCAATTTTTTCCCAAAAATTCCAATTTGATAATAGATTCTTCCCGAGGTTCATGGGAAGTAGCTCTCGAGAGGGAGCAAGCACCCCATTCGTGACTCCTACGTAGGTCCACATGAAAAAAATTAGACTGTCGATTTGCGGGGTCGTGGGTAGACGGATGCATCGCCTCGGTCTGTATCGGTTATCGGTTTGAGCAATCGATGAATGCTGAGATGCTGTTAGGGTGCTGAGATCAACACAATCGTCCGATGCGTCGATTAATTAATTGAGCCAATCGCAGGTTGACCACATGCAGCGTGACTCGTGCGTGACTACCGGGATATAGCCCCACTAACTGGGACATGGGCGCGTTATATACCAGTAGTATTAGTAATAACCGACTTCTGTTGGTATGTTGGTGTGGTACAGCAGCTGTTGGTGTTGTTGCTGGCGTAGCATATGAAACGGCTCCAAGCACTATCGGGAATATAAGACGTCATGAGTCATGAGTAGGCATCCAAATGTGCAAGGGAAAGGCTCGTCCTCCAGGGAAAAAAATAAAATAATAAACGCAACACACAGACCGAAAAAAAAAAAAAAAACACAGAACAGAAACGGCAGGCTGCTGTTTATGTTGTACCAGGTACACCTTATCAATGCCCATAATGTACGAACGGTGCACCATGTAAAAATGCAGCAGCAGCAGCGGCAGAAGCAGCAGCGTATACCGATGTTAATTATGGCGACGACTAAATCTGACAATAATCAGCGAAATTCCACGATATTTATGATAGTAGCCATTTGTTACCACCAGATACGATCCATCAGAGGGTTGAAAATTGTCGAAACCGAGTGTACTGGAGGGCTGGGTGTACTCATGTCGTTGACCTCGTATCCCTACAATTCCCGGGCGGATCACGCTGGGTTTTCACCAACCAAGCACCGCGAGGTATTGGGCGAGTCATTTACTGGTATATAATTGTCGAAAAATAAATGCGTGCGCTTCAGAGGGCGTAGTGGAGGGGCTCGAGGAATCTGCTCTTGCCACCAATAGAGGGCGAGGCAAACGAATAACGACGTCGGGGGAAGGGAGCCGGTAAAACCATTTGCCACCAAAAAACAAAAAACAGGCCGCACAGATAGATCATAGATCGCGATCGTGTGGTCGTATTTTCGTGGGCGATAAGGCAGGGCACTTTTCGTGACTCCATTATTAATACTGTAGATGGCATTCGTTCGTTCCTTGTTCCTTGGCTCTGACGCCGATAAACCAGCAACTTCAAGGAACGTATTGCTTACTAAAGAAGATATTGATGGTCATTGATTTTGATGGTGTCTTTTATTGAATCTTAGTTCTAGATGAGAGACCATCAATGGCCTACAGGACGACACGACCTCATGCCTCTGTCTTGCGTGTCCTGATCTCGACTCTTCGTCTGTCTTCTTGCTTCTTGCTTACTATCCGGGCTGCTGCAACACACTTGTCAGAAAACCGAAAAACTAAATCGCTTTTATCGTGTCACGCGCCGTGCGTCAGAAACAGCTCACTGCTATGATACGAACATACGAATACGAACGAACGTGTATACGATACGACGCGGAACGTTTGAGCTCCAGGCGAACCGATTGTTCTCATTACTTCACTCCCCCGTCTCACTCGCCTAAGCAAACAGGCAAGCAGCGGGGGGAGCGGTCAAGGAATCGATCGAAATTGCTTGAGCCCTTTGTCCTTTTTTCCGCTCTGATCTCGCAAGCGGGATGTACGGTCAAAAATAGCTTCTGATTCGCATCACTGAGTTTTATAGTACAGCTATCACTAAAAAATAGCTGTGCCAGGCACGCACGGCATTTATTGAAAGCAAAGGCTGCATGGTACTCTGGTGGCTCGACCTCAGCTCGGTAATATTTTTTGCTTTTCATCCTTAAAAAGTTCTTGAAAAAAAATAACATTGTCACGCCATTTCGTCGTGTATTGTATCTCATTTCACAGCACTCGTTTAATCTATTGATAAAAATGGATAACTTTTTGTCACCGCCACTATTTTATATTAAACTACGAAATAAATACCAGTTTGTTACGTATAATGGTCAATTTGTTTGGTGACATTTTTGTGGTTGCATACCTCGAATGTTGTAATCGAGTAAAGAAACGAAGAGGCACTCACGACCAACACAAAGTGAAACGCGTGAACGTTTACTTTGTACTTTGTACCATCATGAGTCTGACTTTTACTGCTTCATTACTGCTGCTGCTGCGCTGCACACATGGCTCTTTTTCGGGTGCTATGCTATCGAAAATCGAAATCGATCGGGCAATGTATACCTGGTATACTGCTGCATCGATCGTTCTAGGAAAAATTGAGGACCCCCTTTAAATCAACGGTTAACGGACTGGCCTGCCACTCTCGCCGAAGGTTTTCAAGGCTTGCCTGGAAAGAGGATATACCTAGCACAGCTACGCGACAGCTCATGCATCCACGCGAGTAGACGGGGTGGGGGCACGGCACAGCCGCAAAAAAAAAACGACAGATTTAAATTTCCGCGAGCCCATGGACCAAACGGCCAAACTTCGGCCAGTGTTTTTTTTTGTGCTCAAGAGAGAGCGCAAGTTTATTTTTCGTGCTTCGAGGATGGTTATCGAATGATGATGATGATGATGTCGTTAATTTAGGAAAAAACTCCGACCATGGAAAAAAATGTGTCGATCGTCTATTGCAGATTCGTGTACTCGTACTATCAATACTATAATTATTGTATTCCAACATTGAATGCCCTCCAAATGGCTACGCGTAGGAGGCTATGAGCTCTTTGAGACCCTGGTTGTGGGTGGTGGGGGGTGCGGGCCACGCAGAGCAGGAGACATCGCGCGCATGATGGATGCAACGAAGGAGACACGATACGCAGCCGTGGCATGTACGGTGCACGACGTACATTTTTGTGGCAGCCCAACATACCAGGTGATGCCGTATAAAACAAATACGCGTGCGTGCGTTTAGTTTTTCGGTCTTTTTTTATTTTGTTCACGCACGTTCGTTCGCAGCCATGTATATACATAACGCTCACACGATTTTAGACTGCAAGAGTGAAGCTCTGGGAGAAACAACGTAGACTCTGGAGATAAGATAAGATAGTTCCATTTATCATCGCATCTCATCATAGAGCCCGTTCGAACTTGTAAAGCAATCGAATACGTAACCATGTGGGCCGCCGAAGTGTTTGTTTTAGAGGGAAAGAAAATATTCATGAGAGGGAGAGGGGGGGGGGGGCTTGAAACTGCTTGAAACACGTTTGTCGCATGGCAATACCGTACAGGATATTACATCACTCGGCCGTGCCGAAGGATAATTGTGGGCGGGGGGAGGGGGGGAGGTCACTTTTTGTTTCAAGACGAACGGCTGCACCATACGAGTGCTGCTGCCAGTTTCTAAACACCGAATAAAGTCCCAATCCAAAATAACCGTGCTGTGCCTTTCTTGTCTATCCGTCTTTTACCTGTCAAATATCAAGTTACAGGTACAGCAAACTTCTATTCGAATTATTGGGCTGTTAGTTCTAGTTTTCTCATTTGTATGGCTTTGCCTTGACCCGAGACTAGACCTCTATCGACCCGGGAAACGGACACGAGGCACCGCGTTGAGGGTTGGAGGACCCGATTGCACAGGCAACGCAAGTAAACCAGCCCCCCGATCCCAACGGCGCCTGCCGTGTACGGATGAACCACACAGGGTGCGCCGATGCGTGGTTAAAAAATATGAAACCCTCTGCGATGCCAAACACCGGCCGCACTTCGAAAACAAATCCTTGGCTCTTTTTTATGAGACCCTTTCTTTTGAAGGCAGGATTTTGAATGAAAACCAATCACACAAAACACAAAACAAAGAAAAAAATGCAGCAGCAGCCAAAGGGGAAGAAAAAGGAAACGCGAACCGCCAAAATGCACAACGAGCGTATGCAAGTCACTGGTGTACGCGGAACGAGCTGCTGCTTCAGGTGGGGCGGTAGGCACAGGGCACACACCGCATGGCCTTTGCTCGTGGAAAATGTGTATATGCAGCGTTAGTTAGATAGACACGTATATTGGGTCGGAATGCGAAACAGCTGGCTTGGCTGGGCCCAAATGACCGTGGGTGTGGGTTGCATAGCAGCAGCAGATATTGGTGCCGCTTTCAAAAGAAAAGAATTAGCGAAGGACAACCCGGCGCGACAACAGACACGATACCAATCTGAAGGCCTCTTTTTCCACGGGAACTTGGATACATGCCAACTCAACCACGCCACCATAGAACTGCTGTGCCTGCCTGCCTGCCTGCCTGCCTGCGCACTGCGTC
This sequence comes from Saccharina japonica, assembly GCA_008828725.1. Lineage (NCBI taxonomy): Eukaryota > Phaeophyceae > Laminariales > Laminariaceae > Saccharina > Saccharina japonica. The sequence goes on from MEHQ01002178.1 coordinate 1,231,966, forward strand.
GCCTGGCTGCCGGACGAGAGCAGACCAAAAAAGTCAGCAAAGCAAAACGGGGCAAAGCCTCACTGCTCAGAAGCAGCAGTAGTAGTCAAACAGTCAGACGAAAGCCCATACGAAGTATATCAAACAGATCCAGCAATTTTTGCCACGATCCCCGATCCATGTCGTCAGTCAGTCACTCACAGAGTGGGATCGACAATTTCCGGGAAAAGCAACGCTCCGAAACAACAACTACACCGACTGCGATCGGGCCGGGCCTCGCGCACCGCACCTGGCTCCTTGTGGGTGACGCAGTAGATAGCCTTCTCTCCATGCCAGCCGAAGTAGGGGTTCTTGCTGCAGGCCGGGTTGCGGCAGGTGCGGCCGACCCGCCTAGCAGTCGCTGGTCGAGCCGACACCTTGAGCCCAACTGGCCTGGCGCGCTTGACGACACTCTTATTATCTCCGACTAGCGCTATGTCGCTCGTTGCCACCATCTTTGCACGAGAACAGACACTAAAAGCTCGGTGCAGCTGAGGGTCCTCGGGGGGTACACGCACACAGAGCGCTGGGGGTACAGAGCACTCTCTGGAGAAAGTAGCAGTCCTAGTAGTAAGTAGCAGGGCAGAAAACGGTCTGTGTCTGTCTAGCTTTTCTGCAATAGAGCAGGAAAAAGTGGATGTGGCAGGGAATGGGCAGCTCTTGAAGATGGGTTGTGTTGCTGTGTGTGCGTGTTGGCAGCACAACGGGAAGAAACAGGAAACCAAACGGGGTCTGTGTCGCCCCCGTCCTGTTTTTTTTTTATTATCTTTTTTTTTTCGCCTTTCAAAAATCCAAAGTTCCGAAAAGGCCACGGTGATGGCATTTTTGCGGAGGGCTCTGAGTTTGGCAATCAGCGGCACGACCTCACAGACGTAACTCTCCGAAGTTGGCACATTTTAGGAAACAAAATGGAAAATGAAACTGTTTTTTCGTTGTGTTGGTGTGCGTTGACGCGTTGACTGGCCGTCTGCTTTGGGTCGTGTCTGTGCGCTGTGCGCACAGTGCGCGCGAAGAGCACACAGAGGACCAATAAAAAAGAGAAGAATATGATCGAGAAGTGAATGTTGCCTAAATATGTCATAGTGTCATAGTCATGTGTGCAAAATACAAGAAGAACGTCCTGATGAACCGATCGACCAAAACCGCCAACCGCACAGCGCCACGCAACACTGCAGCAGCAGCAGCAGCAGCAGCAGCAGCAGCACAGCAGCAGCAGCAGCAGCGGTCATTGTACAAAGTGTACCCACACAGGAAATTGTGGGGGACCTGCTTGAGGTGTACGGTACGTACGTGCAGCAGCCAGCAGCGTACCACTTACTACTCTTGTTTGTGTCATGTATGGTCTATACCCCAGTGGGACGAAATGTATTCCACCCACGAGTCCATGTTTTTTTTTGTTACTACTGCCAGCTACTGCTGCGCAGTATATACAAAAATGCATAAAATAAATGTCATTTATCAGAGAAATGAGTTTAATTCACTGTTTAATTCACCGTTCGTTGTTTAACAATGAATGCATAAAACTCGTTGTGTTTGTGCTCGTTGTTTAATAATGAATGCATAAAACTCGTTGTGTTTGTGCTCGTACGTATAGTAGCATGTGATTTACGTCCCCTACAACGAAAGAACGGCTTACTACGTACCGCCGGTACGGTACCCACTACGAGTACTACAGGAGACATCGTTGTTGTCTTCGTGATTTTGTGATATGTTTCCCATAAAAATAATACCGCACGCGGCAGCAGCAGCAGAGGTATCCAGTACTCTTTTTTTTCGAAGGCTAGGCTGCATCCATCCATCCATCCATTCATGGAAAGCCACAGAATGTACACGCAAGGTACGCGTATACGCGTGCGTATAGACCAATTGGTACCGGCGTTGACCACGAGTACGTATTGCGTATCGGTCTCATCTTACTTTATTTAACATGAGGTACGTAGGTACAGTAGTATTCACATATTACTATTCACATAATGTATACCTAGCATACATACGAGTATTACGTGTACGTCTTAGGGTAATATGAAGTCTATTTTTAAAAGGTACCTTCTGGAAATAAAAAGAGAAATAAGAACAACGTGCGTTTAAAGAACAATGTTTGTGTGATATCAGAACTGCAAAACTTATCCCACACTACGAATACTTCCGAGTAATTTGTCGCCAAAAACATGGGACCAATTAATTGCTGCCTTGCTGTGGTTCTGTACAGGAGGGGCCGGGTACTCACTCGTACCAGGTATATGCCAGAGGTATCATTTATACCATATTTACATGATACGATAACACCACAGCAGTTTCGTATAAATACCCATGCACGCACGCACATAATTCGTGCCCACTACATACTACATACCGTACCTGGTATATAAGTCTGCACCTTGCTGTTGTTGCTCGCATGATGAGTGCCATCCGACAATTATATATATATGTATGTGAATGGTGTGATTGGTGTGATTAGAACAAGCGCTATCATACACATTGCTGTGTCAAATAAATGGCAAACAAAATAATACTCAATGATGATGTGCAACATGATGATGAGCTTCGACGGCGATGACTCATAAACATTCCCACAAAGAAGAAAACCAAGGGAGAAACGATAACAGGAAACTTGTCTATGCACACACGTATCATATGGACACATCATACATACACTATTAATTGTGGTAGCCAAAGTCCATTCTCACTTACTTATTCATATGTTTTCTCTATCTGCTGAAGCTGCCCTTGTTCTACCTTTCCTTCTCATTACATGCGCAGCTACAGCACCCCCTCTATGATAATACTCCTGAGCCGTGTCCAGGTTCCATCTCTATACCATGGGTGTGCGTCTCCCCCCCCCCCCCCCCGTGCGACCTACCGCCATGCACGACATGAGTACACCCCCCCCCGCGCCCCCTCGGCTCCCAATTGCTTCCTGATGATCCCAACTCAGCCGAAGCTTGAAGCGGGACTCCCTCTGTGAAGTGGCGACCTGCTTGGCTGCGTGGTCACCGAGGTGGTTTGCAGCTGAGGTTCCTTCACCCCGTTACTCGCCATCCATCCTCTCCATCCTCTCTCCATCCTCCGTATCTTTCCTCCACGACGTTTGTTTCAGCTGGTCGATGAACCTGATACCCTTTAGACCGACGCGCCCAATCAATGCTCTCCACCGCGATATGTGGCAAGTTTGTGGCTCCGTCTGTCGAAGGACACATACATGGTGTCCCGGACGAGCGTAGTAGTTATAGTGTAGTAGTGGGTTGGCTCTTGCGCAGCTTGGGGGTAGAGGCAACTGATCCATCGTGGTCAGGGTTGCCTCCTCGCAGGTAGAGGTGTACCTGCGCTTGCGGGCCTGCGTGGTGGGTGATGTCCAGTAGGATGGACGTGTACCCGCACTCCCCGTTCGGAGCGCCCCGAAGACCCCCTCTAATGACGTCGATGTCCATCCTCATGTTCCTGTCCACCGTGAAGGCCTCCCCGCTTTCAACTTGCGGGTGAGGAATCTCAGGTCGCTTGGCGGTGCGGGGGGGATCGCGTGGAGAAGAAGCGGTTGGTGGTGCTACTGTAGTTCACCTGAGCTTCTCTCCTACTCTTGGACAGATGCGTGCGATTCGTGTTTCCACGTCGATTGCTTCGCAACAAAAGGGCGCGTCACCGCCACGTTATGCTCGATCCATATGTATGAAACGCGTTCCAATGCCCACGAAATCTGGTGCGAGTATGGCAAGGAGCGAGTGAGTTGGTCGCGCGCAAAATCACCCCGTGGCTCCTGCCTCTTGTGGCGAAGGCCTTTTGGTCTCACCCCGTCCCTCTCAGCGGGTCGTCCGGTCTCGGCGGGCGTGCCTGTCATCTCATCTCGGCGGGCGTGCCATCTCCGGCAGCTGGTCCAGAGAAGCTGTGTGCGCCGCGTGACGAGCCTGGCTGGCCACTTATTATGCCAACTTCTGTTGGGATTTTCGTGAGTCCGAAATGACCGTGTCCTGCGCCGCCAGAATGTCGGCCTCTAGGGGGCTTGGGGGGCGGGTTCCCACCTGTGCCGAGACCCCATGTCAACCAAGACTCGGGGGTGATACGCGGCCATCGCTTCCTCCGTAACCCCCCATATGTGTGTCTCGAATCTCCCGCAACCTATCGTATACCTCCTAGGTGAGCGATGTTGCTCAATGTGGGGAGCCCCCTCCTCACTAGATCTTGTTATTGTATTATACCGAGCGGTATACAGGACAGTATACGACAGCAGTTTATAGTCTCCGATCTATGGTGGCTAAGAATAGCGGCTTTTTGTGCTGTCAACATTGAGCATTCGGTCTTAAAGGCGATCGTATATGACTTGGAGTGGCGTTCCTTGCTGAGTACACGTGTTTTTTACAGTAGCTGTAAATTCTTAAATTACACTTCGAAGTATACTTTGTGAGCTTGAAATTCTTAACTCCCAATTTCTTACCATGTGCCGCAACCTGTAGGGGGAGGAGGAGGAGGAGGAAGAAGAGTACAGTACGTAGTAGCAGTAGCAGTACAGTAGCAACACTACGTAGATCTTATATGTGAGCAAGTTTCGTTCGACGGACGGAGCCACAAACTTGCCACAATTCGTCGTGGAGCGCTATGGGCGCCTCGGGGTAGAGGTTAGCAACTTCACCGACCAGCTGGCTGCGAGCGTCGTGGGAGGGAACAATGTAGGAACAATGGCGAGAAAGGGAGTGGTGAAGGAACGCCTGTTGTAAATCGTCTCGGTGACCGCACAAGTTGCCACTTCGCGGAAGGTGTCCGACTTTAAAACTATAATTCAGGAGTCGCTCAGAAGCAGGAAGGAACCAGGGGGAAGGGGTGTCCTCATGTCGTGCATGGCCGTAGTCGTATGACCATAGACCCTTGCATACCTACAATGCCGGATCGGAGCACGTTGGGTTTTCACCAACCAGGCAGACATTGCTTGCACCAAGCGCGAAGTGCCGTGATGTGTGGGGCGAGTCTCATGAAGGATGAGCTGGAGAGGGGGGGGGGGAGAGGGGGGTACTCATTTGTTGCTTGCCTTAGTCATTTGACCATTGACCACGCACCCATTTCGAGACGGAGCAAGAGGAGCATGACAGAACCACACCCATGGTGAGGAGACGGAACCTGAACGCGGCATAGGATTTTAAGAGTAGTAGTAGAAGGTAAATGCGCATGCAATGTGCGAGAAGAAAAGGTAGGGGGGGCGAAGCTAGGATTTCAGAGTAGAAGAAGGTATGATAGATGAGCACAAAATGAGAAGGAAGGGTGTGGTGCAAGGGCAGCAAGTGGAGGAGATCGATGCCAAGCCCGAAGTACCGTAGGCACACAGAAGAGTTCTTCATATACCTCATTTTTTACATCTAAGTTTCTTTTTTTGGTTTCCCTTGCTCGTAAGGTATATAGCTTTCTTCTTCATGAAGGAATGTTTATGGGCGATCGACGTTGACGCTCGTGCTGCACATTGATTGGAGGATGGCAAGCAAAAATGTATATCGTATATGATGCTTCGAATTATATATGATACCTGGTGTTACGAGTGCTAATAATGTTGGATATCATATCGAAAAAATCGATATATCGATATATCGCAATATCGAATTTTCGATGAATCGGAATATCGAACTTTCGATGTAGCGTAATATCAAACGTGTTTTTCCCTCCATCGGGCATCCCCGTGTTTTTTTACGCTGACATGACACTGAACGAAAGCTTCGATGTATATATGTACGAAGTATGATACCAGTATCAATTATCGAAATCGTATCGATTAGTTTTTTGTTTATCGGTACTTACCGTATCGAACTCGGTTCTACTGTAGTTCGACATCCAACACTGCCATGAGTAACTATACTACTGCTTGCCTAATATGCACCAAGCAGTAATTATATTGTTTACGTTAACCCTTTTAGGACTGGAGTCCCGTTTTGGGGACAAACCACTCTAATTCTAAGTAATTTGTCCCCAAAACGGGACTCCAGTCCTATAAGGGTTAATATCGAAGTAGTATGCGGTGACTTTCATGTACGTATAGCAAGGAGGAGTAGGTAGGTGGTCACGAAGTTAGGAACTAATCCGTACGAACTATAAACACGCATACCAGGTATATATATACTATCCGTCACTCGCCAAGTCATTTGTGGCGAGGCGGGACTGCTGTATGAGCCGCAGAGAGGAAAAAGAGAGAGAGGCGGGGGCGGGAGGGGGGGGTGGAAGAGAGCTTGTTCAATTAGAGGGGGAAAGGTTGACAACACGGCAACGAATAAAATGTGGCACATTACACACAGCGCTTGCGAAGATCCTCGATCTCACAGCTGTTTTTGAAATGTTTTACAGAAATGTTTTACAGAAATGTTTTACAGATTTATCCAGATTAGTCCATGCAATTTTGTACTATTACGGAGGGCCATAGTTAACAGGACCTACGGTAGACACAAAAACCTATACATTTCCCTATTTTTAGTAATAATATTTGGTCGTATTTACTATGGTCCCCCGTAATAATTGCTCTGCAAAATAACGGACTCATTAAGATGTACGGCAACTATCTGTTATTACTACATACAAGGTACCACAGGTGTATCGTATACTACTGTAATGCCAAGTATGTAAACAACGTCTAACTGGTGGTGGTATATAATACCTGGTACGGTGTGTATAAGTCTACATGTATACTCGTAATGTAAGTGATACCAGCCTTGAGCAAGATAGATACAGATCCATTCATACTTTTAGTAAACGTATATACACGTGTACATATTCTCACATAGATATCATACACATGAACACACAACCTACTATTTAATACCAGGTACCTGGTACTGGTATGTAATATCACTTATCACATACCGTATACTTTAATCAAGATAAGACACACCCACGGACGAAGTTCGACGAAGAAATATCTGTTTTTTTCTCGGCAGCGAGCTAGCGAGGAGAAAGAGAGTAATGCCGAGAAACGCGGCTGTCCATACATATACTCCTGGAAATATATCGATCAGATGTTTCCAAATCCACAATAATTTTCGTTGTGTGTGCCCCCCATGCCATAATATGTTATTCTCTTTTTGGAGAAAATCGGCTCCGAAATTCGTTCCACAAGCAGTACGTAGTGGTGGGGGGGAGGGCCGTTATCGTCACCACACGCGTGTTACGTTTACGTATACGGTGGTGGAGGAAAGTCGCGTGCGTGCGTTCATGCATGCCATGCAATGCGCAGAACATCAATCATTCACACAAAAAAAAATGGGGAGGATGCCTCATCAAGTGACCAATTATATACATAATACACATTAATTCATATAACACATACATAGATATGATAGTGATATATTGTAAGAGACATGCTACGATAGAAATAGCATTTTTTGGCCGTTTTTTTAATCTGGATGAACGTGCTCCTTAACCCAAATCGGCATTTCATTATTGAAATTATTGAAATTATTGAAATTAACCGGTAACATTTTTTCGCGCTGTCATTGGTGATTGGTGACACGCGTTTACAGACTTCTCGCAACAGAGACGTCCCCGTCAACATCTACTCACTACTGTACGACCTATTATATGAGGACACTATCTGGTACATATATACTACGTACTACGTATCGTGATACGGAATACATAAGAGAACGAGTGCTTGTAGTAAATATATACCGGTACCTGGTACCTGGCATATAACATCGTATCGTAGTATATACTATTATAATACTACTGTAGTCTTAATAGTTGTAGGCGATACAGGCAGACAGGGTCCGACAGTTTAACATGTTACAATCTTAAACCGTGCCATCCGATCGATGATGATGATGATGTTGTTGTTGTTGTTGTTGTTGTTGTCACATTAACCCTATTGCCTCATCGCAAAAAAACTAGTCCGTGGGAACAGGATAGCCTCCAAAACACTATCTGGTCTGTGGACGAATACCTCAGGTGCCTCAGGATAAAAAAAAGGGGTACGGTACATATCATAACTGAAGCACATCCTACACCTCAAGGAAAAAAAAAGTGAAATCGATCCAAACGGAAAAAGGAAAACGGAGAAGGAAAAAGGAGAAAGGAAAAAAAAGAAACGAAAAAGAAACAAAAAAGAAACAAAAAAGGAGAAAAAGAAGACGAAAAAGAAAGCCAGGAAAGCATGACAATACGTAGAATACACGAGAGAATGCACAAGCGTTAAAACTCAAGCGAATACACAGACTTGCATACTCGCAGGCAGGTTTACGGAGGGGGGGGGGGGGGCGTGGCGACCGAAAAAAGCAAGACGAAACAAAAGAAAAGCCCGTCAACAAGGAGAGCTACTGTAGGTATAAATACGAACGCACGTTCAAGACAAGCAAAACCCAGAAACGCGAGAGAGCTACGAAGCATGAACAAGAAAGAGAGAGAACCGAGAGAAAAAACAGAGAAAAAAAGAAGAAAATAATTAAAAGGGGAAAGCGAAAAGCAGGCAAGGGAGACATACAGAAGGCCAACGAGTCCGGGCGGCCCTACGCTAACTACATCGGCACTGGAAAGATACGTGATAATGGCCATATCCAGCTGTCAGTCTTCTGGGCAGATCCCCCCCCCCCCATCCGCCGGTCACCCCCCCCGCAATCCCTGCCGCCCGCCATGGCCTCGGACCCGCCCGCCTTCGTGCCCCCCCCTCCCCCCCATCTCCCGCTCCCCATTCTTCACCCCCCCCCCCCCGGCCCTCTCCCCTCCCGCCCCCCCCTGCCCCGAGCGCATTGGTGTCAACGATCGGTGTCAGAGTTGCAGCCGCAGCTGTCGCGTGCAACTTTGCTGCATCGCTCCTCTCCGCTTCATGCCGTGTCCGCATGCAAGCCTCCGCCCCGTCCTCGACCACTCGAAACCAGCGGCCGGCCCTTCTGTGCTGCCTCGGGCCACCCTTCGGACCTGAAGCAGAAGTTCTTGAGGTCCGCCTTCTCGAGGCGTCCCATCCAACCCTTCTCCTGTGCAAACGAGTAGCGTACCTCAGTCCATCTCCCCAAACACCACCCCCCTCGGCTCCGTCTCGAAAGGGATACGTGGTCAATAGTGAAATGACTAGGGCAAGCAAAAAATGAGTACGCCCCC
>MEHQ01002178.1:1241115-1351462 GCA_008828725.1 Saccharina japonica
CCCCCCCCCCCCCCCCCCCCCTCGGCTCCGTCTCGAAAGGGCTGCGTGGTCAATGGTGAAATGACTAAGGCAGGCAAGGAATGAGTACGCCCCCCCCCCCCTCGGCAGCCACCCCCTCTCCCATGCGTGTGTCGAAACGAGCGAACAATAATATCCTGCGTCTGCGCACCGTCGCCTCAATGCTCTCAGAGTCTGTCTTGACAAGCGCACGGGCGTAGGATAGGGTGTGGTCTTCACGCTTCCGTTTCCGCCAGCCGAGGCATATCGAAGGAGCATACTACCGCTGTGGTGGACCACTCGTAGGCTGGTGTATAGTCAGCTGGTTTCGGGCTCCACGTGACGCACCCGTACAGCATCGTCTCGTGGGGGGAATCATAGGACAATGCCCGGCAGGTATAGGTATGATGCACTCGTACTGTAGTATTATGATAGAATAGTATTGGCGCCCCCGGTGGCTTAGTGGTTAGACCTCGTGGCTACTAAAGCCTCGTGGCTACTAAAGCCAAGGTCGTGCTTTCGAGTCCAGCCACGGCGGATTCTTTTCTTGTGAAGAAAGCTGCAGAAAGCACCCATTAATGGCGTGAGTTTGCAAAATTCGACCCGAGTCGACGAGGGAAGAAATTGCTGAAATCTTCCCGCGATAAGCATGAACGCAGGAACCGTAGTGAGGAGGGGGGAAGAGCGTCCGATATGTGACCCCGGACTGGAGTTTCTACTGAGAGGGGGCGGGAGAGTAGAGCGAAGATACTAAATAAATATGGGATGGAGAAAAAATAATTACAAAAAAGTATCATTAATAATAGTATCATACATGTATTATGAGGCTTAGATTGGGTGGGTGGTCAACCTTTTACCAGTAGCCCAACGGAATAATGCCTTAATAAACGGCGTCGTCGGCAGGACGAACCTGCGCGTGAAATCACACGGATATCTCCTCTTCTTCCGCACGTATATATGATAGCTACGAGTAGTACGTAGCTAAGCTAAGCAGCAATAATTCCTAATTCCTCATTTCGGTTTGGATCCATGCATGATGCATGATGCGTACACAAAACGTACTGCACGAGGTGGTATTAATAGTAAATAAATATGGACGAGTCTGTACTTGTACTGCTGTTGTCACGTTGTCACTAACCGCTGTCAGACTCACCGAGCGAGTTGGTTTTGGTTGTTTGATGTGAGATGTGCGCCCCCACACCCACCCCACACCCCACACCCAACCAACCACTACGTACGGGTTTATACTATTAATAGTACGATATGATAGGTACGTACGTATAAAATACTATTCATATTAATAGTATGTATATGACACCCCACAACCAACCCCCTCAAAGCTCGCCGGGGGCAAGACGAAACGAAAACAGATCCATCCATCATCCCTTCAAAAAACAGTTACCTGGTACCAGGTATTATATGTCGTATGGTATGTATTATGCACAATATCCCAATATCCCATACTTATGCTACATCGACATACATACGTAGTGTAAGGACGGATGTCGTAGAGTGAATTCATTAAGGGCCATTAACCAAGGATGGATGTAGAGAGTCGCCATTATTAATTAATTTTTAATTTGGCAAAAGAGAGACACGACACGTCATACGAGTATACGCTTATACGTATGGACACGTGCGCACGCCGTATCACGCAGGTCGCACAGCAGCATGACCACCTGTAAGGATCAAGCACTCCAATGACTCAATCGATGGAACTCGCAACGAACTGGCATACTTGAATAACTCTTACCTGGTACGATGGTATTACAAAAAATATTACATCGATACGTATGTACGTAATACGTAAATAAAATAACTTTTTTTTTTTTTTTTTTTTATACTTTGCAAAAATGTTATGAGTGATCAACGTTGAAGCTTATGCTACACATTGTCGTATGGCAAAGGCGATAATAATAATAATAAGTTATTGTTCAGAGTTTATGCTCATACTGTAGACTAAATATACGCATATATATCTGTTATTCGCGATTTGGACCAGATACACTTTTCTTCTCGGACAGGGGCGTAACAAAAAGAGAGAAAACGACACCACACACGTAGGAAGGTCAGCATGAAAAACAAACCGGATCGCTGTGATCACAGGACGAAATGAGCGAAAACCATTTTTTTCCGTTTTTTGTTCCCTTTTTTAACTTGGTTTTAGAGACCCCCCCTATTTTTTTTTCGCTGGTGGGGGCGGGTAATTAAAAAAAAACTTGACTTATTGTTTTCTGGGATCACAACGGTCCGGTTTCTTCCCTCCAATATAGGGGGGGGGGGTGTGGTGTCGATAACTTTTTTTTTTGTGCGCCCTTGATACTACTGTAGTAATAATCTCGTTATTTGAAAAAAAAAAAAAACATCATTAGACGAGAGTCGACGAGGAAAGAAAGAAGTGCTGACATCTTCTCGCGATAAAAATGCAAGGCACGTATTATATGATAGCGTAGCGGGGAGGGAGGAGAAGATCCTACTTAGTAACCGCGGATCTGAGGTAGTTACGAATAAGAGGGAGAGAGAAAATAAGGGCGATGATAATGAATGGGATGGACAAAATAAAATAGAATAAGTAAAGGTGTAATACGAAGTATACTATTAATATGTGGTCTGGTTGCAGTTTATACGGGTGCGGGACACTGGCTCAGACATTAAAATAGAGTCCATCCATTGCCCATCGCACATATTAGGTGCAGTATATACTACAAATAGTAGAACCACTCTTCTATCACGTAAACTCGTCGGAACACTATAGTATACCTGGTACGTTTATTTCAGACTGTTTAATTTTAATTTTAATTTAATTAAATTTTTTCTTCCCCCACAAATAGACACACACTTCCTGAATTCTACAGCCTCAGATTGTGTCCCCCTCATACGGGATGTACATCCTACATGAGGACATATAAAATCCGTAAGTACGCGCGATCGAAGTATTACACTCAGCTAGCAAAGATGGGTTTCGACGAAATCCTCGAGCTCACAGCTGTTGTTTTTTTAATTTTTTAATATATACCAGGTATGTATACACTCAGCTAGCAAAGATGAGCTTCGACGAAATCCTCGAGCTCACAGCTGTTTTTTTTTTTTTTTTTTTAAATATATGATAGGGCTGGATAGGGTGTAAATAATGAATGGGCTGCTGACTATCTGCGTGCATGCCTTGTTCGTGCGTGTGATGATAGCCACCGTTTAGACTATACCTACACTCACTCTGTTTAGACTCTGTCTACACTCTGTTTAGACAACAGACTACAAGCAAGCACAGCTGCAGTGAGTGGTGCAGTGGTATACCCTCCGGTTTAAGACTTTCGGGTGGATAAGACCAGGTAAACCGACTTATCACGATAAAAAAAATACTTGGAAGTAGAATGGGATCATTTTTTTCAGCATTATTAATAGTCAAAAGATAAGACCATAATAAGATACAATTTGATTAGATAAGACCACACCTAAAATGCCGAAAAGTATAACTAAACAATTAATAATTACGTCGTACTCTTCTTGTCGTACTTTTTTAAATATATATATAAATATAGGTGCCATAATAATTGCACGTGCCTAACATACCACCACTACATACAGCAGCAGTGTTTCGTACTGATAACAGTCTACAACCAAGGAAGGTACTGCTACTACTATAAATATTAACAGTGATATGCCACTACTATTACCACACCCAGCACCGCTGAACCTCTCGCCACAAATAAAAAATAAAAATAATGATCTTATTATTGCCCTACGAGTATGACCTATGATATAACGTCGGTGGTGCCGGAAGACATTCCGACAAAAAAAAAGAGCTGTTGTTGTTGTTGTCGCAGGAGGCGTGTATGTCGTCTCTCTTCATGTCTCTCTTGAGGGATACCGACAGAACACCAGACAACGACACAAATAAAATATGTTGTTGTTGCTGCTGCTGTTGCTGCTGTACCGCTGTACCAGCTCAGTCAGGCAGCATGATTGTATTAAATGTTTGTTGCAGCAGTGATCACAAGTAATAGAAGAAGAAGTTCTCGCCACGTACTCTATCTTACACACCCGCCAGCATTTTTTTTGTGATCAAAGCAAACGAGAAAATCGAGCATTTCATTTTGTTCAGAACGGCTGTGCGCGAACTGAATCAGAGTTCGGCACGCTGCTGCTGCCCTGCATTACAGGAGGACCAGCCAGCAGCACCATCTTCTTCTGCTGTTTGGTTGCTTGCTGGCTATCATCATTGGCTCGCGCTCTAGGTGTTACAGACTGTGCAGCAGCAGGGGGGGGGTGAAACCGCTCGAATTAAACCCAAAAAACGGAGATTTAAAAAATAGTACGGTTTCACTAAAACCAAACTTAACGAAATGTATCTAGTAAATTGACTGATTTGAGTGCTTGTCGCGTTTCTTCTGCCTCTTTTGAACCCTACGTGCCGAACAGAGCTCCAAGCTTCATCATGAGGTTCGCATGGCATTCCGCTCTGGAAACAAACCCCCCTGCAGCCCTGCAGTGCGTGTGGAGTATGGAGTATGGAGTGTCGAAGAAACGAAGAAACCCTCTAAGTTTTTAAAGGCGTTGAAAAGATAAATATTTTAATATCGAATTTAATGTGTTCTTGATCGTTTTTTTTTATCAGAAAACTACACACACTACTACTGTACAATTGAGCACAACAACACGGACGGGAGTTACGCGTACCGATATTAAATAGCTTCGTTCGCATCATTTATCACATAATATAGAGCAGTATAAAATATACTGCTGATACTATTTTTGGTACAAATACTGTATGTATACGTATTTATGCGTATAAGATATTGCATCAATACAAGTATTTGATATATAAGATAACCCGGGGATAGTTTATGATATCATACTTTTATCATATAATATATAGCATACAGTATACATATAATATGTGTATGATACATGATACATACATAATCAAGTATCATAAAATCATGCAATCTGGACGGAAATGTAAGGACCTTTGGATTATAAGCATAAGTAAAAAGTGGTCCTTATATTTATGCCTAGTGCAGGTAAAAAATAACGTTAGACTCGGGGGAATACTACACTTTGGAATATTCTGCTCTCCTTCTCGTATATACATACCTGGTATATTAAAACCACCCAACTACCATGAACACAATGCGATCATCGTTTTCGTATATACTCAGGCTTAGTATCGTAGCTCGTATAAATACATCTCAACTACGTACTACGATGCTGTATGAATACATATTATCTGATATATATATTATATGTCGTACATATCATACCCAGGTATTATTCGAATACCAGTACTGTTGTACTATACATATTTTAGCATGGATGGTCTCGGTATGAAGATTAAATCAACAACTGAACTGAATATGAACACATGCACGAACAACGACAACAAGGGCAGCAGCAGCAAGCAGTACAGCAACACAACAACAGTACAAGCAGTGAACAACAGCAAGCAGCACCGCAACACAGCAGCAGACTGACACTAATAATCCCGGGTCATGGCTGAAATCTGAAACCCCATTCGTTCGTTCTTCTTATTTTTGGTTTGAGTTGTTCTTCCCAAAGAAACATCGCGCACACACGCCGACAAACTTCCTTTCATCATGAACGGTCGCTTGTGTTGGGGCGTTGGGGCTGTAGTAGAGCTGAGAGTAGTATTAAGTAGCATAATAGTAGTTTTAGTAGTAGTGACAGTGAATTGTATGATACCACCAACAGTACGCACGATGAACACGTAACGTGCAGTAAAAAACATGACAACAAAGAGCAACAACAGCAGCAGCAGCAGCACCAGCAGCACCAGCACCAACAACAGACAGCAGCCCTCCAGCAGGAATAAGCACCAGGGCACCAGTTACAGCAATAAAAAGTGCCAGGGTACGATATACCCGAGGTGTGACATGACGATACCGTACGTAGTAACCCTCGAATAATACATACACAGGAGAAAAATAACAGGTGAACCAGGGTGAACACGAAAATAAAAACACATTTTGGTGTTTAATATATGTTAGGACAAAAGCCAAAAATAGGTATACCTCGGTCGGTTGATCCATTCATAGGTACACTAAATATTGCCATCGGGAAAATACTTCCTGGTCCTCCCCCTTGTTGGCCAGCGTCCGATCGTACCTGATGTTGGCTGAAAAGTCCTCTCTATGGTTACCAGCTGATGGCTACCCAAGTCGGGCTTCACCTATATGTATATTTGGCTCAATTGTACCTAAAATTGGCTCGTTTGAACCCCGATTTTGCAAAACTGAAATATGGCCGAAGGGCCGTCGAGACAGGTGACTCGAGCTGTCAACAAAAAACGCGAACATGTTGCGAAACCATCTTTCGAGGGTAACGGGTTTGGTAAAACAGAGTACCGTACACTCAGTATGCACCCAGTGAGAAACTACTGTGCTGTTGGTGTGGATGAGCTTTCTTACTTGGGCGAGAGGTCCTTTTTAGGTACGGGTGGAGCCATTTTTAGGTACAAGTCAAGCCAAAAATAGGCGAAGCGCAAGTTGGGCAGCCACAGAGAGGTACACCTGGAACTTTTCAGCCAATAATAGACACGGTCGTGCGCTGGCCAATTAGAGAGAGGACCAGAGAGGAAGTATTTTCCCAAGAGCGATATTTAGTGTACCTATAAATGGCTCAAAAGGACAAGGTATACCTATTTTTGGTTTTCGCCCCAAATAGAAAGAAGTTGAAACACATATATAACCAGGTATACCGGTACCCTGCGGTGCCTGGTAAGAAATTATTGTCGTTGCGGAAGGCGTTCTGTATTCTGTATTCTGTATTCAGTGCCTGGTAATGAAATAAAATCACATCATACGACGACGGGTCGACCAGTGCGCGGAATCGTAGCGATGGGCGTTACAACAGCTAGCTTACAGCGCATGCATGCCACGCACACACCAGCAGCAGTGTCACAGCAGAGCGTGCATACATACATACATCTATACGTCGTACGGTGCGCCAAGTACGTTTTTTCTGTGTAAATCTGAGAAAAAAAAACTCTGTGAACTTCAGCCAGGTTTTTTTTAACACTTCTTCCTTGTTGAAACAAATATCCAAGTCGAATGTTGCGATTCATCGCCGTAACTGTTGAAACGGCCGTGAACCGTAACACCAACTTCATGATCTACAAGCGGTTTACACAGCAGTAGTTTGTCTCCTACAAAACGCGCATCGATGCACTTCAGTTTTCCCAAGGGGTAACTATTAATAATACGTACTAATCGTCTTGGTTATCGTGTAGTGGAGAAAATTGCCGGTAAAGGGAGGGGACGATTACAGGACGGCCATATACTGGCTGATTGGGGGGTAATGAAAAAAGGGGGCCCACGTTATCATTAGAAGGCAAGGAAGGACTCGCACACGGCACAGGTGCAACATGATCCTACCCGTACCGTACTGTTGGGGGCTCGCCGCTGCTCATACTTAGAACGTTGGCGTATGATATGTACCGGTATAACGCCAACGTTATCATTGTTTCGGTTGCTGTCTCGGGGCCCCACACGGGCTAATAATAACTAATAACAATGATATTATACTAACGCGGTAAAATAATGTGGCCGAGGAATCATTTGAGAACACAGCTCACGAGTACGAGGTTAGATTGTGAGACCAGAAATTGTTTTTACGTTACGTACTCGTACGTACGTAGTTTGTGAGAGCAGAAACTGTTTTCATGTTACTGGTACGTAGTCTTTTTTTATCCACACCCCCAACAGTTCGGGGGCGGGGGGGCGGGGGGGGGGGCGGGGGGTCGTAAGATATGCCATACCACATACCATATTACTGCTCCTGTTAACAATGTACCTACAGTTATACCTTGTATGCGCATATATAGGGCGGTGAACGGCAAACTATCTGAATCATGATGTCGGGAATGCCGCAATACAACAGTGGGTGCCCCGCAGTGAGACAGGTATGGGACAAGGCGGTTGAACTTGCCTTATTGCTATTTTTTCCATACTGTCCCGATTTAAGGCCACACATACATTCATTTATTTTTTCCTACGTCGTATCCCATTTATTATCTTCGCACTTCTGTCTCTCTCCCTCCCTCCCTAGTCGTAACTCAGATTCGGGGTCACAAAGTAGGCTCCTCTCCCTCCTCCCCCACTACGGTCCTTGCCTTGATTTTTATCGCGAGAAGACTTCAGCCCTTCCCAACGCTCGTCGATTTTCATCGAATTTTGCCAACTCACGCTCTCGCGATTTCCGCTAGTCAAGATATTTTTTGCGAGAAAAAGTCCCTATGAGCACGAGTATGCACTCGGGGGGGCTCGAACCCACGCTCTTGACTCTAACAGGGACGAGATTCACCTGGCATTCCACCGGGGACGCCGGCTCAATGTCTTAACCCTGTTAGTACTGCACTGTACACCAACAGACATTTCAGTAAAATCCCAAGCGTTTTGTCCCCACATCGGTACTGCAGTACGAAAGGGGTTAACTCGGAGATAAAGCCGAAACGGAAACGGCCTTAAAAGGGAGAAATCGCAGAATAAGGCCAAAACCGGCCTTAAAAGCTTGAGAAATCGCTTGGACACCATAAAATATTGAGGTAAAAATCCGGGTAAGTCGATTTGGTCTGCCTTGTCTCTACGTTTGCTTTATCAATGACTCTCTTGATACGGACTGCCCACTCTTTAAGAGTAATACATGGCCATAGTCGTATGGCCATAGATAGACCCTCGAAACAGGAGGGAAGCGGGGTGCGGGGCGGCGGGGAAGGGAGGGGGGAAGGTCCGTAAAATATTTACATACAATATGTGGTATATACGTACCTTATTCCGGTACCATAATACCACAGAACTGGTACCTCTCTAGGATGAAGAACCGGCACGCACACTGGGTGTGCTGGATGTCGACGGGTAGAAAGGACGGTTTAACGTGAAGAACACACACACCATAATACTGCTCCCGTAATTAAATGTATGCGTGGCTATGCGGCCATGTACGACGGACAATCTGCCTTACAATCACCGCCGCCGCCGCCGCCGCCGCCGCCCCCGCGCACCCCCGGACGACCAACCGTAGAGTCCCGGCAACTATTTTTTTTTTCCCATCCCATCTATGTATTATGTATTATGTTCCCAGTTGTGTCCCTCTCCCTCCGTAGTAGTCGTAACTCAGATCTGGGGTCACAAAGCAGGCTCTTCTCCCTCCTCCCCACTGCGGTTCGTGCCTTGATTTTTATCGCGCAGAGGGTTAGGCATTCCCAACGCTCGTCGATTTCCATCGAATTTTGCTAACTCACACTCTCGCGCTTTCCGCTAATAGTCAAGATATACGCGTAGCGCGTAGTACGTACGTACGTACGTACGTACGTACACCCAGGAAGCAGTAACCGATGATTTTGTCTGTTGACTTGACGGTTGATCTGACAACATCCGGTCGACATCTGGTCGGCATCCAATAGAACCTCGGGTAACTGCTATGGGTGTAATATAACCTACCAGGTATATAACTAAAAGTACTCCTACCAGGTGTTACCCTCCAACCCTCTTATTTAAACACTAATAATAGTTGATTACGACTGTCGTTACCCATATAGCCGGTCGCCCCGGTGGTCTAGCTAGTTAACCACGAATAACACTAAGAAGGTTGAAGTCAGGGGTTCGAGTCTCTGTATGGAGATTTTTACTCTCAAATGACACCAACTAACTGCTGTTCAGAGCGCCTATTATAGCGTGTGTGTGTGTGTTCTTCACATTAAACCTTCCTTTCTACCCGTCGACATCCAGCACACCCAGTGTCCGTGCCGATTCTTCATCCTAAAAAGGTACCAGTTCTGTGGTCACAAAACTACGACACAGAGATACTACACTCAGTGCAGTAAGCAGAGCAGACAATGCAACGCCATATACGACAGGCAAGACCTACCCTGCTAGGTACCGAAGTGGGGAGGAAGGAGAAGAGCTGACTTAGTGACCCCGGATCTGAGTTACGACTACGTATTGATAAGAGGAAGAGAGAAAGGAAGGGCGAACATAACAAAAGGGACGGGAAAACAAAAAGAAAAAAAAAAGTTGAAGGTCTAAACCCAACACAGGTGGTCCATCTTAAGTTCCGGTATTTATTTATTTATTTATTTTGTCCATCCCATTTATTATCTTCGCACTTCTGTCTTTCTCCCTCCCTAGTCGTCACTCAGATCCGGGGTCACAAAGTAGGCTCCTCTCCCTCCCCCCCCACTACGGTTCTTGCCTTGATTTTTATCACGCAGAGGGTCCATTCAGCCTTCCCAACGCTCGTCGATTTTCATCGAATTTTGCCAACTCACGCTCTCGCGCTTTCCGCTAGTCAAGATTTTTTTTGCGAGAACAAGTCCCTATGAGCATGCACTCGGGGGGGCTCGAACTCGCGCCTTGACGCTAACAAGCTTCGTGGTTACCTGCTAGCCCACCGGGGCGATATGCGCCCCAAGCCAACAACACCGGCACTATAGCGGCAACCGGCACTACTCCACATACTGCCACACTGGTTAATATCACCTGTGCCAAGCGATTTCAGAAGCGTCCCCTGTGGAATGACAGGTGAATCTCGTCCATGTTAGAGTCAAGGTCGTGGGTTCGAGCCCCCCCGAGTGCATACTCGTAATATATATACTCGTAGGGACTTTTTCTCGCAAAAAAAACCTTGACTAGCGGAAAGCTCGAGAGCGTGAATTAGCAAAATTCGATGAAAATCGATGAGCGTTGGGAATGCTGAACCCTCTGCGAGATAAAAATCGAGGCACGAACCGTAGTAGGGAGGAGGGAGAAGAGCCTGCTTCGTGACCCCGGATCTGAGTTACGACTAGGAAGGAGGGAGAGAGACGGAAGTGCGGAGATAATAAATGGGATGGAAGAAAAAAAAGAAAAAAAAAGAGGCACTATAGTGGGCAGTCGGCACTACTCAACCGGCACTATAGAGGGACCACGACATTACTGCTGTATACTCGTATGTATTACTCGTATGTATATACAACTCATAGATTTGATAAAAGTTATGTAACCCCAATATTGCGGAGGGGGGGCATAGTAAATGGGACCAACTATTGTTAGTAAAATTCGGGAAACGTATAGGTTTTTGTGTATACCGTAAGTCCTATTTGCTATGGTCCCCCGGGTAATAGTCTAGAATTGCACCGGCCCAATTTGTTGGGATTCGACTTAATTTGTATATGTTACAGGCAGTACTGCTGTACAGTGTTACAATTACAAGGCTTAGATTGGGTGGGTGGTTGGTCAACCTTTTACCAGTATTTTAGTAGCCCAACGGACTAATGCATCGACGGCAGGACATGCATGCATGATGTGTATGTTCTTCACATTAAACCGTCCTTTCTACCCGTCGACATCCAGCACACCCAGTGTCCGTGCCGAATTCTTCATCCTAGAGAGGTACGTACCCGTTCTGAGGTCACAAAACTACGACACAGCAGAGATACTACGCTGCAGTGCAGTAGGAGTAATGGGTTGCAGTGGTCGTGAGTTCGAATCCCACGACCGCCGATTTTCCTCATGTCAGAACCTGCTAAAAACTAAAAACTCTCTTCCTTGGGTTCTCACTTCGGACCACTAGAGGCACGTACGGCCCCATACGAAGACGAAAGACCCCGCTGTTTTGAAGGGGGGAAGGGCGTTATAAGTTGTAAGTCGTACGGTACCAAAAAAGGGGAAAACATACACTATACCTGGTACTCATCTGTGTTCAGACCGGAAAAATCGTTGAAATTAGCATTTTCTTTGCAAGATGCGTGTGTTGCGTACATCGCGCGTGCTACGGATTATGCGAAATACGCTAGATTTAGTGTAGGGAGCCCCTTGAGCGCTGTCGGTAATATGTTGACAGCCGTCGGTAATATATTGACAGCCGTCGGTATTATGCTAGATTTAGTGAGGGGAGTCCCTTGACGGCTGTCGGTAATGTACTATATTTAGTGAGGGGGGTCTCTTGGCGTCTGTGGGTAATATACTAGCTTTAAAGTATACAATCCTACTGTAGTTTTGTAATTATAATACTAGCTTTACGAGTAGTGTTTAAGAATCCCTTGACGGCTGTCGACAATAAACTAGATTTAGTGATGAGAGTCCCTTTTTTTTCTTTTTTCCCATCCCATTTATTATCTTCGCCCTTCCTTTCTCTCTCCTTTCTAGTCGTAACTCAGATCCGGGGTCACAAAGTAGGCTCTTCTCCCTCCTCCCCCACTACGGCTCTTGCCTTGCATTTTTATCGCGACAAGATTTCAGCACTTTCTTCCCTCGTCAACTCTCGTCGAATTGGGCTTATCCACGCTATAATAGGCGCTCTCGAAAGTAGCAGCAGTTGTTGCCATTTGATAATAAAAATCTCCATACGGAGACTCGAACCCTCGACCTCCAACCTAACAGGCTTCGTGGTAACCTGTTAGACCACCGGGGCGACCGGCTCCCTTGGCGGCTGTCAGCACCATACGTACTATATAGGGTTACGAGTGTTTTTCAGTTTTCTTTGGCGGCTGTCGGTCGTTTACTATACAGCAGTGGTGTACCGTTTTTAAGACCGTCTGGTTTAAGTAAGGCCATAGTAGAGATAAGACCAGGCAAATCGGCTTATCATGAAGGGAAACAAATACTTGGAATTAGTATGGTCAGTAGTAAAAGATAAGACCACAGTAGAGATAAGACCACGTGTTTGGGTTTGGCACGGGCTGATAAGACGGTCCGGTTTAAGGCCATAGTAGATAGAGATAAGACCAGGTAAATCGGCTTGCCACCAGGGAAAAAAAAGGTTGGAATTAGTATGGTCAGTAGTAAAAGATAAGACCACAGCAGTAGAGATAAGACCACGTTTTTGTGTTTGTCGCAGGGTGGTCTTAACCCTTACAGGACTGGAGTCCCGTTTTGGGGAAAAATTACTTAGAAATAGAGTGGTTTGTCCCCAAAACGGGACTGCAGTTCTAAAGGTACACCACTACTGACTGACGCGTGCTACGATAGAGGTATTAAATAGTACGCCTAGCAATGTTTGGCTGATTTTTTTTGTCTGAGTGATCGGGCCCCTTAGGGCCCGTTTCAACGAAGAAGAAAAATCAATTTGGAAAAAAAAAAAAAATCAAATCCGCTTTTTATTGGTCAACACACGCACCAGCACCAAAGATTAGGATCTTGGGGCATAATATTTGGTGCTGGTGCGTGTGTTGACCAATGAAAAGCGAATTTGAATTTTATTTTTTCCAAATTGAATTTATTTTATACTCGTTAATTCGGGCCCTTAACCCATTCAGAACTGACAAAACGTCCCACATTAATTCCAAGTAGTTTGTCCCCAAATTCGTGGGACCAGTTCTTAAGGGGTTAACCCAATTCTTATGTGCCAATATTGGTCATTTTATAGATACCCCCTTAAGAACTGGTCCCACCTTTTTGGGGACAAACTACTTGGAATTAGAGTGGGATAAGGTTTTCAGTTCTGAATGGGTTAACCCTTTTAGAACTGCAGTCCCGTTTTGGGGACAGACTACTTAGAATTAGAGTCGTTTGTCCCCATAACGGGACTGCGTAGTTTTGTGACCACAGAACTGGTACCTTTTTAGGATGAAGAATCGGCACGGACACTGGGTGTGCTGGATGTCGACGGGTAGAAAGGAAGGTTTAATGTGAAGAACACACACACACACACACATAACGGGACTGCAGTTCTAAAAGGGTTAAGCCGTGATATTGTTCATCGGGTACGTGTATACGTATATAGCACTTTTATTTTCCTCCAAACTCAGTTTTTGGGTGAGGGGTAGAGCTCCTCAAGTGACCACCCTTCTAAGGCAAAAACATTGGTGCTGCACCTCTACCGTAGCATGCGTCTACTTTAGTAGATTTAGTGTCAGGATTCCCTTGACGGCTGTCGGCAGCATGATACTATTATTATCTATCATCTTTGCCATCCGACGGTGTGCAGATGTGTGTGCAGCATGAGCTACAACGTTGATCACTCATAAACACTCCCGAAAGCAGAAAACCACGGAAACAAAGGAAACCTATGCGCAAAGTCTAACTTCCTTCTATGTCAACTATTGTATGCTTAGTGTGGGGATCAGGGATTCCCTTGATTGCTGTCCTTGATGTCTGACCTTGACTTCTGATCTTGACGGCTGTAATTGACGTATTTCATTTACATAAGATATTGACGGGTGTCCTTGACGTCTGATCTTGACGGTTGTTCTTCTCGGGTGTCCGTTAAAGTGCAAGAGTGCCGTCAACCAACATTGTTGGTCGTCATTTGTGAATTGCGAACTGCTGTGCGAACATCATGTATGGTGTATGATACGATGATACGTATACACCCGTGGGAATATGAGGGGACATTGGAATGGTTAAAAATGAGCACAGCAGGTTCAGCCATGGCTTGGAGCTCAGCACCATGGCATTGCATTGTCTTCTCTGCTTACTGCACTTCAGCTTAGTATCTCTGTGTCGTAGTTTTGTGACCACATAACTACAGCAGTAGTACCTCTCTAGAATGAAGAATCGGCACGGACACTGGGTGTGCTGGATGTCGACGGGTAGAAAGGAAGGTTTAATGCGAAGAACACACAAACACACCAAATGTATTATATGCTATCAAGTTACCAGTTACGCAGCAGTGCGCGACCATTTTTTTTAATCTGTTTCCCACCGTTTCCCATCCCTCTATACATCATCTTTTGCTTTTTTTCGCTTCGGTCCACGAGAGTCGACGAGGGAAGAAAGTGCTGAATTATTATCGCGATAAAAATGCATGGCACGGAAGAGTACCGCCGTAGGTAGGGTGGAGGGGGGAGAAGAACCTACTTAGATAGAGACCCCGGATTTGAGTTACGACTAAAGAGGGAGAGAGGGGCGAAGACGAAAGATGGGATGAACAAAAAAAAAGAAGGTGGTATACGCGTACGTACATATTTATAATGCGTAAATATGTACATACGAAGCATTGTATGTAGCATCTTCGGTAAGGATACCAGATTACCATTTTTCTTGTCCGGCTTCTTCCCTGCAGTACCTCCGATCGGGGGCCACACAGCGGGCACTCCCACCCCCACCCCCCCTCCCCACTAAGGTGC
This sequence comes from Saccharina japonica, assembly GCA_008828725.1. Classification (NCBI taxonomy): domain Eukaryota; class Phaeophyceae; order Laminariales; family Laminariaceae; genus Saccharina; species Saccharina japonica. Next base: position 1,256,174 of record MEHQ01002178.1, read on the forward strand.
TTGCCGTCAATTTGATCGCGGTGGGAAGAGCCCAGTCAGCATTTTCTCCCCTCGTTGACTCGCGTCGAATTGTGCATACATACTACACACGCTACATGCATGCGCGCTTTCTGCAAGTACTGCTGTAAGTCCATTTGTTCCACACCAAAAAAAAAATGTGTACGATCTCTCTTTTTTTTTTTTTTTTTTTTAGCCGGTCGCCCCGGTAGAGTAGTGGTCAGCTTCAAAGACTACTATCATTCATTGGTCCCCAGGATCGAATCCCACCGTGGTGAGAGATTTTGTCTTTATTTGAAAAAATAAAAAGGAACCCATTGCTGAGAGCGCCTTCGTGGCGTGGGTAGGCGGAATCCGACGCAAGTCGACGAGGGAAGAAAGTGCTGAAATCTTGTCGCGATAAAAATGCAAGGCAAGAACCGTAGTGGGGGAGGAGGGAGAGGAGCCTACTTTGTGACCCCGGATCTGAGTTACGACTAGGAAGGAGAGAGAAAGGAAGGGCGGAGATAATAAATGGGATGGAGAAGAAAAAAAAAATATATATATATATATAGGTGAAGAACACACACGAACAAAAGAAAAAGAAAAAACCCTGATTTACAGGATTTTATTTCACGACCTTGTGATCTCCTGGTATTTATAGGTTTAGAGATTATTGATAGCCCACCGGGGGCGCCCGGTATCTCTATAGGATAAGGAATGAGCACATCAGCACGCCTGGCCTGTAATCGTAAATCGTAAGACAGAAAAAACGGCTTCACGTGGACAACTACTGTAAAAGGTATAAAGCGTGCACAATCGCGCATTCACATAAAACACAGCTACTACTGCTGTACATAGCTGTCCAATAATCATCATATATATGACAGATTCCGCGCTCTACGCCGGAGCGCATCATGGCTCATGCCGAGCATTGCGAACTAGAAATTACGATTCCCCAGAAAAAGGCCAAATAAAATGTTGGGTCAACAGTTACCGTTATCACCCCTACGAACAGGGCTTGAATTTGCTTTCCGAAGAAAAATTCAAGGAGATGTATATACGACGAAATCCTCGAGCTCACAGCTGTTGTTTTTTTACTTTTTCAATATACTATATTGCATACGGCGCAGTAGCCTTTAAAGCATCACTGAATTATTGTCTAGGATAAAGTATGGAAATCGGGGAATATTTTTACTATATGCCTTTTAGTGGGGTCGACCAATTTTTCAAAAAAACAAGAAAAAATCGCCTGAGTTTTTTCGAGGCAAAAGCTCGAGAGGGTCGGGGCGGGGTCGGGGTTGGGGTTAGGTCTAAATTCGAGTTTTCGGCGTTTTTCGAAACATCCCCTCTCGTGACACTGGAACCACACGCGGGCCACAACCAATTCCCCGATTTCTATACTTTATCCTAGATGATAATTCAGAATTGGGATAAAGGCGGCTCGTACGGCGTGCTTACATATATAGCTGTACACAGTACACAGCAGCACGGACGGTGCCACGGTGCCAGTCATGTCATCATGGTCTTGCGTGTGCTCGCGCTTTGAATATCGTAGACGGTTGCTATTATTTTTTGTTATACTAATGAAGCACAAGACCACACCTGGCGGATGATTTCGTACACAGAATAATATCTGGGCCCAATATTTTTATTTTCGATTCGTACGGTACGTACGTATTCTCGTATATGCCATTTTATTTTTATTTTATTATCATCCGGCGGACGGGTAAAATACGTTTAGCTCAAACCTCTTTATGATAGGCCCGTTTAGGCCCGTTTAGGCACCTTCACCCTTAAGAACTGGTCCCCCGTTTCTAGGGACAAAATACTTGGAATTAGTGTGGGATACATTTTTTTCAGTTATGAATGGGGTAAGATACCTTAAGGCACCTTTAATACACTCCTTTCCCGCTGCGGTGACATACCATATTACTTGGAATTAGAGTCAGATGCAGGTAGAATACGTGCATGTTTCGACGCGAGTCGACAAGGGAAGAAAGTGCTGAAAGATAACCCCAACGGTATTATTGTTGTGGTCGCTATCCCTTATATCCATTATATCCGTTATATCCATTATATCCGTTATATCCGTTATAGCCCTTAAAAGGGGTCCGAAAGGGGTTAGTTAAGCTCGCCACACTTCCGCATACAAAAAAACAAAAATCGTGCCGTGTGCCGTGTCAATTGAATCCAGCATCGCTCCCGTGGCAAAAAAAAAACAAAAACAAAAAAACGATCGCGTTCCTCGTGTCCCATATGTACCCCATACATACCTGGTTCATAGGTCACATACCGACATGTACTCAAATTTCAAATGTATTCATATGTGTGCGTTCTGCACATTAAACCGTAATTTCTATATATAGAAGGGCTCCGCATGGGTGCCGGCATTCGCCGGCACCCATGCTTCGGGTAGGGCAGGGAAGGAGTTGGAACTGTTCCATCCGACATAAACGAAAAAAGAAATTGAAAGGAATGCCAAGGGTTCCATCCGAATTCATGAATTATCAGGAGACAAAGGTTGACAACAAATAAAGCAAGCATACGAGTAGTTGCAACACACGTTACTGGCATTGAATGCGTTGCCATTAGCTGGAAGTCAGCGCATGAAATGCGCAGAAAGAAGTACAACAGCAACGTAAAACCACGATGAACGCAAAAGGAATTGTCGCTAAAGTGACTGTTGCTCTTTTTGAAAAAAAAGCAAAATTTTCGTGCTCGGGTTGCAGCTGCTATAAATATAGCCTCGCAGTATATAACAGCACAACAGTACGTACAGCAGCAGTGCATTATTAGAAGTGCATGTGTAGCCAGTTCGCAGTTCGTACCCAGCTTATATGCGGCAAATTGGTATTGTCTCCACCAATCTACATGGTGGATACGTTGAGTAACTGTAATTAATTAGGAATATTTGGAACGTATAAATCGCACCTATCCCCCCGATACAGGCTTCAGGAAACCGCAGCACCACATTATTACCATTTTGCCTGTGAAAACACCCAGCAAAAAAAACTATGTTTTTCATTTTCCAACAATAAAAAGCTAGGATCTTCGTACTGCTGCTACTACTGTGTGTTCAGCGACCTATTATACTGAAGGTTCACCTATCTTTCCAGCTTCTTTTGTGTGAGTGTCATATTATTAATTGTACAAAACCTATTTGCGGGGGGATGGCCGATTTTCTGCTTTTTTTGTTAGTATTGAACAATCGTAATTATTTTTATAATGAAGGGTTCACGAATGTCCCCGCTTCTTGTATATGAGTGTCGCAGTAGAAAATCAATTTACTGGGGGATGGCAGGTTTTCTCGTTTTTTATTATTTATTACATGAACGTTGAATAACGTAATTATTTTCATAAAAAGCTAGGATCTTTGCACTACCACAACTAAACTACTATATGTTCAATGCGAAAAAATACCGTGCACCCCGCTGGGTGGAAATCTGGGTGGAAATTTACTGCACACCCAGCTATTATTTTATATAGGTTTTAATGTGTACTCGTCGTGCACCAAGATCCCTGATCCCAACACCGATACGTAGGAGGACGGTTTGCGCATCGAGCTATCGATTTATGGTTCGCGCTTCGCGCTCTCGGCCTCCGGCGGCTTCTGCGGAGGGCTGATTATATTTCAACACCTTGTGGGTGGGAGCAGGGTGCCAAATGGGATCAGATCCGGGTGGGGATCAGGTCCGGGTGGGAGCGCGGTAATTTTTATCGGTGTTCAATGCCCCAAAAAAAGGGCTCACAAATATTCCCGCTCCTTTTATACGAATATCACAGAGTAAAAAATGCATACAACATCTATTTGCGAGGGGATGGCTTGTTGTTTGCTTATTTATTAATAAAATGCTGAATACGTTGAACAATCAATTGTAATTATTTTTTGGAACGTACAGATCGTACCTATCTGCCCCCTACAGGCTTGCGGAAACCGTAGCACCAGGCGATTTTTCTGCATCTCCCTTCCCTGCCACCTAGCAACAGTTACTTATTTATTGCCCGACACAAAGAGGCAAGTATCTTCGTACGACTACTATTATTTTAACAATCATTTCCTTTGTAGTTGCACTACCACTCCCCCTGTCAAGAGCTACTTATGTATTACCCGACAAAAAAAGGCAAGTATCTTCGTACTACTATTATAATATTATTTTTAAAGCATTCCTTTGTAGTTGAGCACTACCACTCCCCCTGTCAAGATTCAAAGAAATGAGAAATGCTTGAGAATGCTACCCAATATCCAAGATCGCGTGCTTACTCCTCGCTTGTCTGTCTCTGCCCCCGACGCGTTCACGGCGAGATAAGCAGGGGAACTCGTACAGATCACTTACTCGTACGAGGTAATGGTACATACCTGATGTACGTACTGCTGTATCGATCGACACGTACTACTCGTCATGCGCGTAGTTCCAAAGAGCTTCGAAGTAACGATGCAAAAGGCTGACAACATGTATGTGACTCCTACACGATACCACTGCTGCACTTATTAATAATTTACTGAGAAACACGTCATCAGCTGTGAAATCTCCCGACCAAAGTCACCCCTTTGGGTTTGCGCACTGCAACCCTCTTTTAAAAAAGTCACCCCTTTGTGTTTGCGCGCTACCGCCCCCCTGTCAAGATTCAAAGGAGTGCTCGAGCATGCAAACGACACAAAGGGCTGACCAGTGACAAAATGTGATTGCTACTACTACTGTGCACATATTTAAAAAAAGTCACCGCTTTGTGTTTGTGACTACCCCCCCCCCCTTCAAGATTCAAAGAAATGCTCGACATGCCACCCAAGATCCAAGAATTTGCCTACTTCTCGCTCCTCTCTCTCTGCCCCCGCACGCGTTCGCGGCGGGGTAAGCGGGGGGGACGAAGGGCGAGGGGCGTCGGAGCCGATCCTCGAAGAGAGCGCCCGAAGAAATGAAAAAACCCTCGAGATATTGAGGTGCCGAGATTCCGATACTGAGGCCGGCCCGGAATTAAAATTATTTATCGTGCGAGCTCGAGGGTTGAAGCCACATGAATTTATATATATTTATACTCATCGACACCCAGCAAACGCAGCGCCCGTGCTGATCATGCACCCCATACAGGGCGACACAAGCCCTGTGACAACAAAACACCGAGACAGAAATCATAGACATATATATGATAGTATGAACATGCAGCAGTAGTGGTCCCTCTATAGCGGCGGTATGTGCCAGCGGGAAAAACCGGCGCTATACCGACAACCGGCGCTACTCCGGATTGGGAATTATATAGGTTTTAGTATGGAAACGGAAAACTGTGCCAACGCGATTTCACCGGCGCTATAGAGGGACCACTACCGGCACTATAGAGGGACCACTACTGCTGAATAGAAACAACTATAAACTGGTTTGGGTCTGGTTGGTGTTACTTCCCCCGTTACCTGCCCGTTGCTCGTATCATATATACATATTATACGACTTCTTTTTTATTTACGTACCGTGGCTGTCAAGAGTACAGTACAGGACACCTATTTTACGAGTAATACAAATCAGGGAATCTAGTCCAGGCTGGATTTCATATTAGAGAGAGGGTGCTTTCTACACTAATTTCAAGATAACGACTCCCGAATTTTCTTATGTTCCTCTAAATCTCAGCCTAGCTTTCTTATCAGCCTCTTTCTTATTAGGTGTCCTGTACTGTATTTTGTGTTCTTCTTTCTTGCCCGGTGTCTTATGAACGTACGAGTGGCTGGTACAGCAGTACGAGGAACGAACGAAAAACGCCTGCTGTGTTCTAGAACTCCCTTTTCAGCTTGCGACACCCCCCGGGATTTCAAGTCAACCACAATCCCGAAGGGGGACCTTGTACATACATATGTACGTATAATACCACTCTCGAAGTTTTTGCACCGCACTGCGGTGTGTGTGTGTTCTTCACGTTAAACCGTCCTTTCGACCCGTCGACATCCAGCACACCCAGTGTCCGTGCCGATTCTTCATCCTAGAGAAATGCCAGTTCTGTGGTCACAAAGCTGTACGTGCACCAAAATCCGGCTGTAATTCCAAGTGTTTTGTCCGCACATTTGGAAGTGCAGTCCTAAACGTTTACTGGCAGTCTTCATACGTAGTAAAATAGTAATATTTAGAGGCCTACGTAAACGTTGCCAATAATATTTCCATCCAGGGAACCCAAGTTGAGTGTTTCATGCAAATGTCTTCGTAAACGTCCCCTATAGTTCCGCCCGGGCAATGCAAGAACCATGCTGTCTTCATTCGTACAATACAGCAGTACAGGACACCTAATAAGAAACAAGCCAATAAGAAAGCCAGGCTGAGATTTAGAGGAAAATAAGAAATTCGGGAGTCGTTATCTTGAAGTTAGTGTAGAAAGCACCCTCTTTCAAATAAGAAATCCAGCCTCGACCAGATTTCCTGTTTCTTATTAGATGTCCTGTACTGTACTATTCATAATGGCTAAAATGTCCCCCTTATATTGACGCACGGAGCGGGGTATATATGCGCGTGCCTCAAAAACAAGAAATTCGAATAAAAATCGACGAGTCAGCGGGAATCGCTGAACCCAAGGCGTAATTCAAAGTGCACCATGCATGAAGGAGGAGAAGGGAGGAGACCTGTGTGGCCACGAGTTATCCGTCTTGGGACTCGATCAACTTGATTATAGTATAGAGGGGGAAATTGGCGGTAAAAAGTGACGACTACGGCAATGGCCCGTGCGTGATCGGGGAGGGGGGGNGACACCTATTAATAGTAAGAAACAGGCTAATAAGAAAGCCAGGCTGAGATTTATAGGAAAAAAAAGAAATTCGGGAGTCGTTATCTTGAAATTGGTGTAGAAAGCACCCTCTCTCAAATAAGAAATCCAGCCTGGACCATATTTCCTGTTTCTTATTAGGCGTCCTGTACTGTAGTATTAGTTTTATTTGTTGAACACTTTTTTTTTTCCGTCACTGCTGTGGTGGCGGACAAGACGACCCCCCCAAGCCCCTCCGGTCCCAGGGGAGGTATATAGTCGGGACCACCCCTCACGCCATGAGGAGAACCACCTTTACCGGTCTTATCCCACAAATCGTACCAGACAAAGTACCAACTATATTACGGTTTCTTGCTGGTTTTACGTGTTTTGGGGTGTGATTATTTTTAATCAAATCACGAGAAGCCGGCGAACCAACCCAACCCCAACCCTAACCCTAGCCCTAGTCCAGGCTTAAGGCTTAGGCTCGACCCGTGCGCGGCTTCGACCCGCGTTTTGGACAATCTGAAAAAAAAAAATGGGCGGGACCACCACAAAAACCGCAATATATTTGGCACTTTATCTGGTACGATTATTAATAGTGGGTCGAGAGAACTGGCAAAGGCTACTGCATGAGGAAGGCCATCGGCAAGCGTTACCACACTCTCGGTGTGTCTGTCTCCACGCCAAACACGAAGGAAGAGATAACCTTGCGTGCGGGACTGACTACCGTCCCACATTATTTCCAGCTCCAATCGGACGGGTTTTGAGTTTTTTGGGTCGTCGACCTCAAGGGAACAAGTCACACATCACAGGCGCAAATAAACAAGCACACAAACCCGAAAGGTAACCCTTTTCTAAGGGCCCGTTTTAACGAAGAAGGAAAACATTCAATTTGGAAAGAAAAAAAAATCAAATCCGCTTTTCATTGGTCAACACACGCACCAGCACCAAATATTAGGATCTTGGGGCATAATATTTGGTGCTGGTGCGTGTGTTGACCAATGAAAAGCGGATTATATATATATATTTTCCAAATTGAATTTTTTTCTTCTTCGTTAATACGGGCCCTAAAGACTTAACACAACAAGAGCTAGCTCGTTTAATAGGAGATCGAGGATTTCGTCGAAACTCATATTTACAAGCGGTGTGTCATATTTCTTCCATCGCGTGTACTACGTACGGGTTTTATATGTCCTCATGCAGGGTGTACAAACACCCTGTGCATGAGGAGAACAAAATTCTGAATCTGCGTAATTCAGGGAGTGTGTCTATCTTTGAAGATTACACGGGGGGTTGCCCCTAACTTTGCCATGACCTCGTATTAATAGGAAATAGTTCATCCCTGGTATATACATATTATACCATACGAGTATTACTGTTTTGTGAATCTATTCTCTTTTAGTAGTGCAGTGTACTTCAACATGTATCCGACTCTAATTATAAGTAATTGGCCCCCCAAACGGGAGCGCTGTCTGTGTGTGTTGTTTTCACATTAAACCCGTTCTTTCTACCCACCAACTACACCAATCAGTACACCCTGTGTCTGTTCTGATTCCTATTCCTGAGAGAGATGCAAATTGTGTGGTCACAGATTCTGAGACAGAGGGAAAAAAAACTGAGCTACTATTGATCCCTTTGAGGCCCCTCTGGTAGTTATATGTACCACAACCACGATACATGTAGTGTAATCAACCGTCAATGTACTATGTACGAGCAGCATGGGCGCGCAGCAGTACGAGTAGAATCATACTGGTCCCGTGCCGATGTACGAGTCCTTGCAAAGCAACTCGGACATCAACTTTTATCGAGGTGTCTCTATTAGGAGTAGGAACGGTGCTCCGTCTCGAAAGGGATGCGTGGTCAATGGTCAAATTACTTAGGCACGCGACACATGAGTACGCCCCCCGACCCCCCACCCCCCAGTCCCGTCCCGTCCCGGCATTGTAGGGATGCGAGGGTCTATGGTCATAACGACTACGGCCATGCATGAAAATGAAGTACCCCCCCCCCCCCCGCCCCCCGCTACCCGATCTTATGCGAAACTAGAATTCGAGAGTGTCCATTGAAGGTTGGTGCGAGCCTCCATATCGGTGCAAGAATGCCGCCCACGAGAGCGCTCTTAAGGTACCCCGGTAAGAGGAATGCAAGTTCACCCTTCTATGCGAACTGGGTCGCCGAGCAATCCTAACTGGCGCTTCGACGCATGGTGCTATATATCAATGTTGCCGCGGTCGGTGAAGAATCTCTTTCGCCGTACAGTGCTGCGTCGCGTCCGGGCCATTGAGAGGGGAATGCATAGGCGAGGTCTGGAATGACGCATACCCGACTAAGGCACAGCCATGGAAAATGACGTACCTGTCCCCCGCCGCCGTCCACCGCCCCTGCGCCCGGACTCGAAAAAAAACAACAGCTGTGAGCTCGAGGATTTCGTCGAAGCTCATCTTTGCTAGCTGAGTGTAATACTTCGATCGCGCGTACTTACGGATTTTATATGTCCTCATGTAGGATGTACATCCCGTATGAGGGGAACACAATCTGAGGCTGTAGAATTCAGGAAGTAAGTGTGTGTCTATTTGTGGGGGAAGAAATATTTAAAATTAAATTAAAATTAAAATTAAACAGTCTAAAATAAACGTACCAGGTATAGTATAGTGTTCCGACAAGTTGACGTGATAGAGTGGGTCTATATATGCATAATAATATCATAATATGGGTATGATATGTACCGGTATGAGTGAAGCTACACTTTTATTACGTGGGACCATAGTGAATAGGACCAAATATTGTTAGTAAAAATACCTATTATACAGTATATATATAGGTTTTGTGTATTTGGTAGGTCCCTATTTACTATGGTCTCCCGTAATAATGGATGGATGAATGAATGCTTGGGTGCAACTTAACATTAACCCCTTAGGGCCCATATTAACGACTATAAAATAAATTCAATTAAGAAAAAAAAAAAATCAAATTCGCTTTTCATTGGTCAACACACGCACCAGCACCAAATATTATGCCCCAAGATCCTAATATTTGGTGCTGGTGCGTGTGTTGACCAATGAAAAGCGGATTTGATTTTTTTTTCTTTCCAAATTGAATGTTTTCCTTCTTCGTTAAAACGGGCCCTTAGAAAAGGGTTACCTTTCGGGTTTGTGTGCTTGTTTATTTGCGCCTGTGATGTGTGACTTGTTCCCTTGAGGTCGACGACCCAAAAAACTCAAAACCCGTCCGATTGGAGCTGGAAATAATGTGGGACGGTAGTCAGTCCCGCACGCAAGGTTATCTCTTCCTTCGTGTTTGGCGTGGAGACAGACACACCGAGAGTGTGGTAACGCTTGCCGATGGCCTTCCTCATGCAGTAGCCTTTGCCAGTTCTCTCGACCCACTATTAATAATCGTACCAGATAAAGTGCCAAATATATTGCGGTTTTTGTGGTGGTCCCGCCCATTTTTTTTTTTCAGATTGTCCAAAACGCGGGTCGAAGCCGCGCACGGGTCGAGCCTAAGCCTTAAGCCTGGACTAGGGCTAGGGTTAGGGTTGGGGTTGGGTTGGTTCGCCGGCTTCTCGTGATTTGATTAAAAATAATCACACCCCAAAACACGTAAAACCAGCAAGAAACCGTAATATAGTTGGTACTTTGTCTGGTACGATTTGTGGGATAAGACCGGTAAAGGTGGTTCTCCTCATGGCGTGAGGGGTGGTCCCGACTATATACCTCCCCTGGGACCGGAGGGGCTTGGGGGGGTCGTCTTGTCCGCCACCACAGCAGTGACGGAAAAAAAAAAGTGTTCAACAAATAAAACTAATACTACAGTACAGGACGCCTAATAAGAAACAGGAAATATGGTCCAGGCTGGATTTCTTATTTGAGAGAGGGTGCTTTCTACACCAATTTCAAGATAACGACTCCCGAATTTCTTTTTTTTCCTATAAATCTCAGCCTGGCTTTCTTATTAGCCTGTTTCTTACTATTAATAGGTGTCCTGTACTGTATACTCGTACGAGTACACACCTCGGACAGATGATCGATTCCTTTGTCTGCACTTCATGATCTGTAAGCAACAGACCTTTCAAGGCAGATATATTCCCGATGTTGTCCATATCATCTACTCATAGCTCATCATGTTGCCGGGTGGGACCAGTACGATCTGCGGCATGATTTTCTACTATTAATACTGCTGTAGCACGTGTTTCCTGGGTTGGATCTGTACACACACAGATCCTGCACAACCCCTCACGACGGCAGGTGAGGAAGGAACTAGATCATCTGTACCGTAGACAGACAAGACAGATAGATAGAAAATGATATACCCGAGGTGTCAACACTATTAATATTACAAATAAATGCTTACTACCTCTGGCAATGGCAATCACGTACAGTGGGTACCCCGACTTAATAGAGGGCACAGGTATATGTAAGAGAATACGAAGTAAAGTTACGAGAGGCCAAATCGGCTGGACCGGCCTAGACTAAACCTATACATTTCCCACTGTGGATAAGAGAGAAGGCTAGTTAACTTAAGAGAGCCGTTTTCGGCCTGTACATACGTACATACCACACCTACATCTCTTAAATAGGGGTCCCCACTGTATTACAAAGAAAAGCTTACGTACTGCTGCTGTAGTGCATCAGCTGTGAGTTCAACCGATTGGGTTGTTGATACCCATCTTTGGAAGCTGCTCTGCGTGATAGAAACGCGTTTTCTTTTTTCGTGTTTCGTGTTTGGAGATGAAACATGAAACTGAACTACGAGCGACAGGAAAAATTATTCGCTGTTACGTGACCATCTTCATTGTTGATGTTGAATCCACGTGGTTTCGCATTTCGCACTACTGCTACTACTACTACTACTACTACTACTACTACTACTACTACTACTACTACTACTACTACTACTACTACTACTACTACTACTACTACTACTACTACTACTACTACTACTACTACTACTATTAATACTACTATTACTACTACTACTACTACTTCAACTACTACCGCTACTATTAATACTACCCCTATACCTGGTACGTACGTACTGCATATGATTTCTGTAGTATTATAGTTCGTCTTCATCGTGCACAAATAATAACTCATCATAGTGGCAGACGTGATGTTCGGGCATCAGAAGTCGAGAGCACAGCATAACACCAGCACCGCGTTCCCCTGTAAAATAGGAACCCAGAACAAGTGTGGGATCACGGCCAGGCCAGAAACCAACAAAGCGCGTTTGCTCATCAAAAGACAAAGGGAGGCACTTCAGGCCCACAGGCTTCTTCGATTGAGTTAACTTCATGAAATCAATCAGTACATACAGTAGTTGAATTATTTAGTTATCTTCGCTTGAGTTCACGACACCAAGCAGCGCGTTCTCGGGGCTCGCCCGGCAGGCGAAACACGAACCTCAACCTTTTTAGTAGTGTAGTGTACATGTACCTAATTTTAACTCTACTTCCAAGTGATTTGTGCCCTAAACGGGAGCGCAGGCCTAATAAGCCGCATGCCTAAAAGGGCTTAAATAACCCCGGTCAGCCTCGGAACACATAAGAAGAAGGCAGATCACAAGACAATTGTTGTGTTGATTAAAGCACCCACAAATATTTCGGGTGAAAAAAACACACCCCTTCGGCATAAGGTGACTACTGTACGTACTGCGTACATAGCAGTCTATTCGGTCGTCAAAGGCAGCCAAAGTAGGCAAAAACCACCACCAGCCTCCTCGAAAGCAATGGAAACCATCCCCGCCGACAACAGCAGTGCTACTGAACAAAACCACGCAGCACTCCCTACACTACGGGGCCGGCCTCTCATGATAAGGCATGCCATACTGGCGAGAAACAGCCCCATAAGAAACAACGAAGCCTTACATTTCCGGGTAAATGAGAAATTCGGGAGCGATGGTACTGAAAATAGTGCGGAACACACGTTTCCTCGAGTCATTATTCGATCAACCCAGCCTGGGACCACCAGTATGTCGTTGTCCTGTTATTACTCGGAGTATCGGTGCTGTACCGCGCTACAGCAGTATGAACAACCCCCTCTGCAGGGTTCTGGTCACAAAACGGCAGTGCGCCTATAGAGCGTTCCCGTGAGTGAAAGTCACCGTAAAGAGCGCTATTTGGACGCCACCCCCGGTGCCTCTCCGCAGCAAGACGCGAGGGTCTCCACCAACATCCGCAGAAAGACGCGAGGACAACGCTCATTCGACGGCTGTGGCGACGATGCTCAGTCAATGCCTATGGCGACGCTCAGCCGACGGCTATTGCCGACGCTCATCCAACGGCTACGACGACGCTCAGCCAACGGCTATGGCGACGACCAGCCAACGGCTATGCTCACGCTCAGTCAACGGCTATCGCGACGCTCGGTCAACGGCCACACGGTGGCGCGGAGAAGAAAAAAAAAAAGTAACGGATATCGTAATCCATGCATCCACTCGACGCACACACCTCCTCCCCGCTCCCGACAGGGGTTACTATTTTCCACTAATACTATTTTTGCCGACGAAGAACAGATTTCGCGACTCGGTCGGCAAACCACTTCCGGGAGAGGGGGGCGGGGGGGGGGAGAAACAGGATGCCAACACAAAGAAAGACTTCGTGAAAAAAGCCCACCGATCCCTCCCAATTTTAAGAAAAAACCCCAAAGCCCGATAAAGTTCATCGCGATGCGTCATCCGAGCTAGACGAAGAATCGTAAGACCCCAGCAAGTTCAACCCACCGAGGGTTGAAGCTCCCGCCCCCGCCGCCGGCGACACGCCCGCCCCCTCAGTTGCTGCCGGCACGCTACCCCCCCCATTGTCGGTCTTCTTGGCCGGCACGCCGACACCCCCCTTGCCACCCGCGACGCCCCCACTCCCACCCTTCTTCTGGCCGCCGCCGCCGCCGCCACCACCGTTCTCCTGCAGCTGGTGCTGGTGCTTATGCTTTTTTCGTTTCTTGTTGGACGCTTCCTCCACGCCTTTCCCGCCCCCGCCCCCCGCCCCCCCCGCCGCCGCCGAACCCTTACCCTTCTCCTTATCCTTGCTGCTGCTCTTCTTTTTCTTGCGTTTCACCACCACCGCCACCGTCGCCCCCGCCGCCAACTTCGCCTTCTCGGCTTCCCTCCTAGCTTGTGCCTCGATCGCCGACAGCAGCATCGACCCAGACGCCGCCGCGTCTGCACCAGCCCCCACCGCCACCCTCCTCCCCTCCAGACGCACCCTCTGCCCCCGACAACGCGCTGGGACCAGCGCTAGGTTTTCGCGCAGATCGAAACTGTGGTGCCCCTTGCGACGAGGAGCCGACAGCGCGCATCTTCCCTTTCCCTTTCGCGGCACCCTCGTCCCCTCTCTCTCCCTTTCCGTTCGCCCGCTTTACCCCTTCCTTTCCCTGGGCAGAGGCGCCTACGGTGTTGACCTCCTCGGGGTCGGCGCTGTCCGCTCCGTCGCTGTCGTCCGAACCCGACCCCGCTAATCGGATGACCTTCGATCCGCCGAAGTTAATGTTGGCGATCAGCGCATCGTCCTCGTCGAGCTCGGCATTGCCGCCAGCTTGAGTCTGCGGCGACGGAGCGACAGAGCGCGAAACAAGGCGGTCAGGGAATAATTTCAAATTATGTTTGTCTTCCCGACAATGTATCGTATATACATGTTCCATTCCGACTTGAATCGAACATATCTTCTATTAATAGTACGGGGGACCATAGTAAATAGGACCAAATATTTTTCGTAAAAATAGACAAATATATGGGTGTTTGGGTGCATCGTAGGTCCTATTAACTATTTACCATGTATGGTCCTCGGTAATAGTCTCTTTTATCACTCGGAACCGACAAATATACAGCAGCAGTGCAGGACAACTATCGATACGAGTCCTCGGTAATAGTCTCTTTTATCACTCGGAACCGACAAATATACAGCAGCAGTGCAGGACAACTATCGATACGATACCAGGTGAACAATAAACCGAGCACTTTACCCTTTTAAGGCAAGCGGCTTATTGGGACTGCACTACTCCCGTTGTGGAGACAAAACACTTGGAATTAGAGTAAGATTTAGGTTTACAGAGCATTATTAATAGTAAAAAGGAAAAGAAAGCCAGCCTTGCGACTGATCTACAGGAAACTACATAAAAAACTTGGGAGCCGCTGTTACACTGAAGGTAGTTAGTGCGGCACAAACGCTTTCTAAAATAAAAAATCGAGCGTGGGTCAGTATTTTGGTGTAATCATATTAATACTAATATGAATACTACTGGAATACTCGTATATAGGTGCCCTGTACTGTATATCATACGTAAAATAAAACTGAGCATTGAACAGTATCACACTGGCCGGAAATATTAGAACCGTTCGATGTTGACTTTAGACTTCAACCGGTCCTTAAATTTTCGTCCAGGTTTTAGTACTGCCACCTTCGAGCTACTGTACGTACGTAAACGAGCTGCTGAGAGCGCGTAGCGCAGGTAGGAGCAAGTCGACGCGAGTCGACAGAGGAAGAAAGGGCTCAAGTCTTCTTGCGATAAAACACGCGAAGCGCCAACCGCATAGTCTATAGCGGGGGGAAGGGGGAGGAGGGGCTGCTATGTGACCCCGGGTCTGAGTTACGACTATTAAAAGAAAGGGAGGGAGAAAAAAAGGGCGAACAAAATAAAATGGGGAAAAAAAAAAAAAAAAAACAGAACAAAAACAAACAAGCAAGCAAAAAATAACACCCACGTATGTTTTGGGCACAAACTGCTTAGAATTAGACTGGGATCATCCCTGCCAGACGCGTACTACGATGGAAGTATTGATAGCACCTACAGCAGTAACTTTTCTGGGTCTACTCGTCACTTAAGGAAGCTCCATGTCGCTTAAGACACTCAAGACACCACACACCACACCCCCGGTGGTAAATTTGAGAGCCGATTATTTACAACAACAACAACAACAACAACAACAAAAGATTCAGGGGGGCGGGCGCGTACATGACGAAAATGGGAGCCATTGGTTAAGATTTCGTGTCGAAGACATGTACAAAAAATACGTAAGATATTTCTCTAAAACGCGTTGCTCGACGTTCGCAATCGAAAACATATCGCATTCGAGCAAATCAGCTTGAAAATAGAATATTCGCCCGAGGGTGTGTGTGTTATTTTATTATTAGTAACTAATAGTATATTAATGGTAGTATACTATTATAGTATGATATACTAATAGTATGCTAATAGTATCACCCGTGTGCTTGTTACATTAACAGTATACTATACTGATAACATACTGATAGTATCACCCGTGTGTTATACAGTACATTTTCTGAGACTCGTCACTTGAGGAGCCCTATACTAATAACAAGTCATTATTACGATAAGTAAGTCATTAATACGGAGGACCTTAGTAAATATAATAGGACCAAACATTATTACTATTAGTAAGTCATTAATACTGAGGACCATAGTAAATATAATAGGACCAAACATTGTTGGTAAAAATAAGTAAATAGAGAGGTTTTTGTCTGTACCGTAGGTTCTATTTACTAGCATTTACTATGGCCCCCCGTAATTCTACTTTCCTTTTCTTTTTTCTTTTTTCCATCCCATTTATTATCTTCGCACTTCTGTCTTTCTCCCTCCCTAGTCGTAACTCAGATCCGGGGTCACAAAGTAGGCTCCTCTCCCTCCTCCCCCACTACGGTTATTGCCTTGATTTTTATCGCGCAGAGGGTTCAGCCTTCCCAACGCTCGTCGATCTTCATCGAATTTTGCTAACTCACGCTCTCGCGCTTTCAGCTAGTCAAGATACTTTTTGCGAGAAAAAGTCCCTATGAGCATGCACTCGGGGGGGCTCGAGCGCGCGACCTTGACGCTAACAAGCTTCGTGGTTACCTGTTAACCCACCGGGGCGACCGGCTAGTAGCAAGCAATTAGCACTAAGACTACCTCATCCAAAACTGAGGTTGAGAAAATGTGTCCACCAATAGGCTCCACTTCTTAACCCCTTTCAGACCCCCAAAAAACGCCACCACCAACACACGAAAACCTCTGGCGCTATCAACCGACCGCTTACGAGCAGCGTCACCGAGCCCCCGGCAGCAGCACGCGTAGGACCCTGTCGATGCTATGCCCATGCCGCACGACTCCTTGCACAGAAAAACGGGCACAATCTTGTACACTGACTGCTGTATATACGAAGCATCCCGGAATCACGCAGTGACCATTTTATTTCGTTGCTGCAACCATCGCTTATTTTTAGTCGTCAAGTTCCCCCACGTGAATTCCTGACAGGGGAGGGGTATCGTAGGGTAGGATTAGAGCCCGATGAACCATGCCATGGCCTATCCATAGCCTATAAAGGTGGAATACGAGTGATACCGTGCAACGCCAATTAATGATATCCCCAGTGATGGCTCAACATCGGGTAGTTTCCCAGATGAAGAGTATAAAATTAGTCAGTAGTAGTCAGAAATAGTCGGTAATAAGTCAGCAATAGTCAGAAATAGTTCGGCCCAAAAGTGCTACTCGTACAAGTAGTATGGGCCCCGCCGACAAAAAAAAAATGATCTGAGCAAGACTTTATGCGCAGAACCCTATCTCGACGCTACCCTTGAACAGCCTTGAGCATAGACTATTATATAGAATTTAGTGTGGCGCTCGCCGCTAAGCACGGTTTCTTTAACCCAGTTTTCTTCGGGTCCCCCAAAAAGCGAGCAATATGTTCTTATTATTGTTCTTATTAGCCTTATAAGGTCATTTATTACTATTAATAGCCTTAGAAGGTAATTTCTTATTACAGCCTTATAAATGCATTTCTTATTAGCCGTAGAAGGTGATTTCTTGTTAGCCTTAATAAGGTAATTTCCTATTAGCCTTAGAAGGTTATTTCTTATTCCTCGGCTAACGTTACTGCTGTATACCGCTATCGTAGCCAAAGGGCTACAGGTGTATGGTTACGGTTAAGGGTTGAGTACAGATATCGTTAATATATTTGACTGTGACCACAGAACTGGTACCTTTTTAGGATGAAGAATCGGCACGGACACTGGGTGTGCTGGATGTCGACGGGTAGAAAGGAAGGTTTAACGTGAAGAACACACACACACAGATATCGTGAATGTATTTGATACGCACGTACCCTAATCTCACTTTATACTTTCGTATACGATTTGTCGCCGTTAATACAGTATATTGAAAAAAAGAACAAAAAAGAACAACAGCCGTGAGATCGAGGATATCGGCGAAACTCATTTTTGCTTCTGTAGCTATATATAGATATGTGTACCATTTTTTTCCTTCAGTTTTTATTTGTTCTCCTCCCGAGGTAATATTAATAGTAACATTTCACTCCAGAGTTACGTATTGGAATCTGTGAATCTGTCCTATGAACTGTGATGACGGACTTACCTCGTGGTGATGAGTTAGCTTGAGAACAACAACGACACACATCAATTCGATGCTAGTCGACGAGAGAAAGAAAGGGCTAAATAAAGTCTTCTCGCAATAAAAATGCAAGGCACGAACCGTAGTGGGGAGGGAGGAGGGAGAAGCGCCTACTCTGTGACCCCGGATCTGAGTTACGACTGCTGTTACAGGGGACCAAAAGTTGTTGTTGTTGTTGTTGTTGTCTTCACATTAAACCCGTTCTTTCTACTCAACCACATCAGTACACCCAGTGCCTGTCCTGATTCCCAATCCTAGAGAGATACAAATTCTGTGGTCACAGACTGTGAAACAGAGAAAAACCAAAACAAAATAAACGCAAATTAATGGGTAAAGCAAGTGAGATGCGTAACGTATCGGGTACGAGAACACAGCGACACGAGCCGAACCAAAAAATAAGAACAAAAAGACAAAATAAAACAAGTTCTGAAATGAAACAGAATACAAATGACGCAGGGAGACAGAAGCGCCAGAAGCGCCAGAAGCGCCCCTAGACGAAAAGCACACGTGCCCAAGAGGAACAGATAACTGCTGCACGAGCGAGGCAACACGAAAAAAGAAAACACTAGTAAATAGGACCTACGGCACACATCCCTATTTTTACCAACAATATTTGGACCTATTTACTTCGATGTCCTGGCAATAAGGAGAGAGAAAGGAAGGGCGAAGACAATGAAATGGGATGGAAAACAAAAACGTAATAAAACAGGGTTCTCGTCTGACCCAGAGCGGGCAAACATGATGATTGAAAATGAGTGGGGGGGTGTACTCATTAGCCGCATGTCATGCATGGCCGGAGTCGCATGACCACAGACCCACACATCCCTGCAATGCCGGGACGGAGCACGTCGGGTTTTCACCGACTAGGCAGAAATTGCTTTGCACCAAGCGCGAGAGGCGCCGTGAGGTGTTGCGCGAGTCGGAGGAAGGGTGAGCTGCATCCTACGAAAAATCGCCTGTGAGGCGGACTTTCTTGCACGACTATGGATGGCAGCGTCGAATGAATGGGGGGAGAGGGGGGTGAATGAAGCAAGCATGACCGCGTACTCGTGGGTGAAAGACGCATCACATTCTGAAGAAGAACACGTGTCTTGCCTCTTTGTTGCCCCCAAGGGTAAGCATACCTCTGGTGTACTATTATAACCGTTTTTTTTTTGCCCCCGAGACAGCGACTAGAACACCAAAAAAATAAAAATAAATTGGTGTTTGGTCAATCAACCAGCAAGCACGGGTATGAGCGCCCAGCCAGTAAGGATGATAGCATGTTGCGCTCGTACCGTACGTACGACTCCTTTCACACTGTATAAGCCTGACGCCAATTTGTACCATACCCCGATGACGCAGTGTCCGCTCCTGTAATCGTTCATTTTTTTACCGTCAAATCGTGACTGAGGATCATAGGCCAGCGGACTATGCTACATAACCAACAAAATATATACTCTCGGGTTCGTTGAACCTTGCTGCATTGATCTCCGGGGCACTACTCTCCTCGCCACGGACAAGTAATAGTATCCAGGGGCACACTCATCATAATCATTCATATTGTCTCCGGCGCGCACGCTCAAAAATAACAAATTATGAAATCGGCGAGATTCGATTTCCCTTCTCCTAAAAAGGCCCAAGAGGGACGATCTCGCCAATCATCTAGAAGATGAGAACACGTACGATATATCTTGGATATGCACGTATATATATTTATTTTTCTATCCCCATTTATTATCTTCGCACTTCTGTCTCTCTCCCTCCTTCCTAGTCGTAACTCAGATACGGGGTCACAAAGCAGGCTCTTCTCCCTCCTCCCCCACTACGGTTCGTGCCTTGATTTTCATCACGCAGAGGCTGGGGGTACTGATAGCCGGTCGCCCCGGTGGTCTAACAGGTAACAACGAAGCCTGTTAGGTTGAAGGTCGAGGGTTCGAGTCTCTGTATGGAGATTTTATTCTCAAATGACACCAACTGTCGAGAGCGCATATTATAGCATGGGTAAGCACAATTCGACGAAAGTTGACGAGGGAACAAAGTGCTGAAATCTTCTCGCGATAAAAATGCAAGGCAAGAACCGTAGTGGGGGAGGAGGGAGAAGAGCCTGCTTTGTGACCCCGGATCTGAGTTACGACTAGGAAGGAGAGAGAAAGGAAGGGTGAAGATAATAAATGGGATGGAAAAAAAAGAGGGTTCAGCATTCCAAACGCTCGTCGATTTTCATCGAATTTTGCTAACTCACGCTCTCGTGCTTTCCGCTAGTCAAGATATATTCTGCGCGCAAAAGTCCCTACAAGCACGAGCATGCACTCGGGGGGGCTCGAACCCACGACCTTGACTCTTAACAGGGACGATATTCACCTGGCATTCCACCGGGGACGCCGATCTCAGGATAGGCCATCAAAACATTCAGCTAGAACAACTATGAATACCGTGGCCCCGAGACGCGCCGCGCCGCGCCGCGCCGCATCCTGCACAGCGCGTTTGCACAAACGCTGACACACGGCACAGCCCCGTTTGTACCATACCCAACCTTTTTTTTAAGAACTGCAAAACTTTTCCCACACTAAATCCGAGTAGTTTGTGCCCCGAAAAAACACGTGAGCGGAGTTGTGAAGACCGGCCTGTGTGAATCGCAGTCGGTTCATATGACTCATCTCGCGACCGGGGTTTACACTTTTTAGGCTAAAACGAAACTGAGAACTTGAGCTTCTCAAAATGAGCAACTCCCGGATAGCAACTGCTGTGGACCGAAGCTCCATGAGTAGGGTGAGACGTTCACTGTCACGAGCTGAAGATATTTTATTTAAAAGGTTTCGGGGGGTAGAGCCTCCCACGAGCTGACCGGACGAGAGATTGCCGAGTTCAACGTTTGAGTAGGCGTTGATTTATTGCTGTCTACCCCCCTAAGCAGAACCACGGTCGTATGGGAAAGCTAGCCGGAAGAAAGATCGAGAGATCATCGTGAACGCACGTTTGAAAGGGCAATGATTTTTATTATTTCTCGCCTATAAGGACGGGGACAGATATCTGCCATGCGCTTTTCGGCCGCAAGAAGAAGCAACGTGATTATTGAAGGTTGGTACTTGGCTGACTAACCGTCACCAACTAGTTTTTAGTCGGCATTAGTTGGCTAGGCAGTTATAGTTATATTAATCGTTGCGTGCGGTTTTTTTTTGCGGAGTTCTGCATCTTCTTGTCTCATCGCTGGCGCGTTTGTGGCTCGGATTGTGTTTTTTGGTGTTGATGAAATACGAAAAAAAAAATGTTAGTTAGTGGGTACTTCGCCGCACTCAACTATTAATAATAATTAGTCGCGAAGCCAATAGCCAATTCACAGCCCTAATGGTTATACTACTATATCCGTTCTATGACTATTACGGGGAACAATAGTAAATAGGACCAAATACTGATAGTAAAAATACGTAAGTATGTAGTTTTTTTGGGCGTCCCGTAGGTCCTTTTTCCCATCCTATTTATTATCTTCGCCCTTTTTCTCTTTCCCTCTTACTCGTACCTCAGACCTGGGGTCACATAGCAGCCCCCCCCCCCCCTCCCCCCCCATTTACTATACCCCCCCCGTAAATAGCGCATAAAAATGTGGGTCAGGTTACGCGAGAACCTCTTCTTCGAAGTGATGTTTTCGGGTGTATGAGATTCGTATGAGATTCGTATAAGCTTAGTATGAGAGTGGTATGAGATATTGAGCTCCTTGTGTGAGGAGCTCAGAAAATAATAAGCCACCGCCCCTGTAAGGCATATTTTGATATTTTGCTTGAATCCCGATTCAATGGTGTACGATTCTATCGGCTCAATCAAAATATCGGAACCGAAATCGCAAAAAAACGGAGACGATTGTTTTCGCGGGGGTTAAAACCCGCTTTGGGGGCTCCGAGATAAGCGACCAAAAAGAAAATGATAACTTCGGTGCTGTCAACCATCCCACCAGCGGCGTTAACGACCAGCAGCACGGGCAGGTAGAATCATGTTGCGTCCGTGCCATACGGCATACGGCCCATGGCATTGCAACCATTGTAAGTCGAACACCAACCAGTGTTGCATCACCCCCCAAACATGTAGTGACCGCTACTTTGCTGTAATCGCCACGTCTGTATATACGAGCAGCGCCAATTTTCTCCTCTTGAGTTCCCCCAAGGGCGTATGATATAGCAGGCCTCGGAGATGGTGTGAAGCAAACACGGGGGCAATTTTAGCCGTACAGACCACCCACTAGTATAATAATACCCCGAAAACAAACACGAAGATAAAGACTTGAAAGTAGAAAATACTTCGAAGATAAGGCAAGACTTACAGGTAAACAAATACTTGAAAGTAAAAAAAATAAGAACATAATTCCGGCGTGGTCATACTGGAGTTAAGAGTACGTGCAGCAGTAGAGTGCACCCGTTCTCGCATAAGAACCCGGTTACACCGAAGTTAGTGCATACCAAATGTCCCAAAATATAGTCACCGTTTGCATGAAATAATAATATGCAAACGGTGCTAATATTTAGGGACAGAGTAGCATACAGTAAGAACACACGTTTTATGATCGGTTGGAGATACATGCTACGTACGGGTGCACCAAACAATTTTCGGGGGAGGGTCCTCACTAACTGCTGTACACCACCCTGTCCCGAAACACAAGGATACTTTTGACTCAGTATTTATATACAAACAGTGCTTATATTTCCGGACAGAGTGGTAACACTTAAGATAACACAATACACCCCCCTCTATTAACGCATACAAAACTGAAAAATATCCTACACTAATTTCAAGTATTTTGTACCCATATACGTGGGACCAGTTATTAAGCGGTTAAGACAACTCTCTTGGGGGCTTAGTTGATTAACTTGATTATAGTATAGAGCGTAAAATTTAGCGATCAAAATTCGGCGATTACAGCCATAGGAAGGGCCACCGCGTGATGAGGGGACCGTGTGAATCGGTGCCCGGTGCCCGATTTACAATGCAAGGAGTCGTACGGAACGGGCGCAAGCAACATTACCCTACCCGTACTCTACTGCTGGGCGCGCACGCTGCTTGTAGACGGTTGATGACACCAAAACTTAGGACTGGGCACTGGCTGACTCAGTCAGTAGCGATTATACTGTCGTCAAAATAAATCAGTATACTGGATTGCAGCAGTATACTGCTGTCTCTCGTCTCTCCTTTCTACCCCCGACACGCATTTTGGCAGGTTTCTGTACGATAATATGGCGTGTTCCTTGGATGTACGCAAACATAAGACCTACTGGCGAAGCTACCGGCCGGGTCAATCAGTACATTACTACTGCCAGTACATACTCTGTGCCAGTGCCCAGCCCTACCAAAACTGCCATTGTATTGGCCGATTTCTCGGGGTTAATGGTACGGTGAGGGTGAGTGTCTTAAGCTGGTGTGCTCGACAACGGATAGAGTGTAAAGACTAACAATGCCGAGCTCCGTAAGCGTCTATGGAAAGGTTTCCTTGACTAGACATATTCCCACAGTCACCATCCTGGCGCGTGTTGCGTGTGCGCTCCCCCCCCTTTGCTTCGGAGCAAAACGGTTACAAAAAAGGCTCGCAGGGGGTGTGTGCTATTGATGTTGCGTGTTGCATCATACCTGGTGTGTGTGTTCTTCACATTAAACCGTCCTTTCCACCCGTCGACATCCAGCACACCCAGTGTCCGTGCCGATTCTTCATCCTAGAGAGATAACCAGTTATGTGGTCACAAAACTACGACACAAGAGATACTACGCTGCAATGCAGTAAGCAGAGCGGACAAGGCAATGCCATATACGACACTGGTATCTGGTATGATACATCATATCGAATGGAGATCTACCATACGTCACCCAAAACATAAATGTTTTTTGGAGAAAAATCTGAAACTGAAACCCGATGAACGGCGGCGGTGCCATGGTTTCGGCGTTTCACGAATACCCGGAATACCTCGTAATATTTGCCAAAGACAAATGGACGCATGACACCAACTGTCGAGAGCGCATATCATCGCGTGAGTAAAAGCACAACTCGACGAGAGTTGACGAGGGAAGAAAGTGCTGAAACCTTCTCGCGATAAAAATGCAAGGCAAGAACCGTTGTAGTGGGGGAGGAGGGAGAAGAGCCTACTTTGTGACCCCGGATCTGAGTTGCGACTAGGAAGGAGAGAGAGAAAGGAAGGGCGAAGATAATAAATGGGGTTAAAAAATGAAACAAAAATGCTACGAGTACGGTCGAGGTGTAAGCACCATGTTTTTGCCTTCTGAGGGTAGTCACTTGAGGAGCTCTATACTAACAGTAAGTCAAACACTGATTTTGGAGGAAACAAAAAGTGCTATACCTGCAGTAGCCTGCACACTGATTTTGGAGGAAACTAAAAGTGCTATATACGTATATACGTAGCCGACGAACAATCCCCTGGTTTAACCAATTCAGAACTGGAAAAAAAAATCCTACACTAATTCCAAGTAGTTTGTCCCCAAAAAAGTGGGACCGATTCTTACGGGGTTAATTGTAAAACGAAAAATATGGCAGCGCAAGAATGAAAACCGGACAATTTTGGGTGAACGATTTTTGGTTTAAGGAGATTCGTCGTTCAAAAACCGTTTCAGCCAAAAAAAGGCACAGAGTACCTCTGTCCTACCACGCGTAAATGGTGCTCCAACGGTACAGCAGTACGGGCTATATAAAATGCTATAATATGCCCGCCAACAATAAATACCTGTTAGTAATAATAGTGTGAGTAAGCCTTACCAATAGAACCTTATTGTGACACTACCCTTGCAACAACCTTGAGCATGGGACTACTACCTACATATCATACCAGATACCCTGGTATATAGCATCTACAGTAGTGTAGCGCTTGCCGCTAACGACGATTTCTTACTCGAAATTTCTTTGAGTGTTCTCTAAAAGTTAGCATTGAGTTTTTACCGTATTATAAAAAACATTAAAAAAAAAACAGCTGAGATCGAGGATTTTGTCGAAACTCATTTTTGCAAGCTATGTGTGATATCATATGATGCTTCGATCGCGCGTACTTTTTTTTTTTTTTTCCATCCCATTCATTATCTTCGCACTCCCGTCTTTCTCCCTCCCTAGTCGTAACTCAGATCCGGGGTCACAAAGTAGGCTCCTCTCCCTCCTCCCCCACTACGGTTCTTGCCTTGATTTTTTATCGCGCAGAGGGTTCAGCCTTCCCAACGCTCGACGATTTTCATCGAATTTTGCTAACTCACGCTCTCGCGCTTTCAGCTAGTCAAGATTTTTGCGAGAAAAAGTCCCTACGAGCATGCACACGGAGGGGCTCGAACTCGTGACCTTGACGCTAACAAGCTTCGTGGTTACCTGCTAGCCCACCGGGGCGTACTACGGGTGTTATATATAGTTTTATATGTCCTCATGGACGGTATACATTTAGCTTATTTCTTACTCGCAGGCCTATACGGTATTGGGTAGCTAGTTATTTCGTTGAGGAGTATACTAATAGTCAGTAATAGTCAGAAAATAGTCAATAATAGTCGGTAATAGTCAGTCAGATAGCTTGTTTTGGCCAAAAAGTGTTGCCCCTATTGCAGAAGGCGTCTACATCGGAGGTAGTGCAGAGCGCACCCTGTCCCACAAAAGGAGTCAACCCTAGGCTACGAACTGTGAATATGTGAATACAGTAGTAGCACTCCTGTTTTTTACTACCTGGTACCTACTAATGCTGTGTGTATGTATCAAATACCAGGTATATATGACACATCTGCCTTAGGTGGCAAGCGGTTTCTCAACCGACAATATCTGCCTTACAAGGCAAGCGGCTTATTAACCGACAAAAAATCTGCCTTAGAAGGCAAGCGGCTTATCAACCGACAAAACCTGCCTCAGAAGGCACTTGAAAATACAGTAGTATAGAGGGAAACTATGTCGAAAACAACTTGCGCTTACGGCATACTGTAATAGGACACGTTGAAGCAGCCCGGGCTTGCTTGAGGTAGGGATGCATGTGTCCTAATCGAAACGTAAGAAGTTACACAACACGCTCGCAGCATGATGGCACTTGTACTCCTAACATCGTGCTGCATACTCTTCCTCTTACGGAGGGCCGTAGTAAATAGGACCAACATTGTTCGTAAAATAGGGAAATATATACAGGTAGGTTTATGTGTGTACCGTATATAGGTCCTATTTACTATGGTCCCCCGAAATAGACGGGTGATAGAGCCTCTGTTATCGATTTTTAGGTATTTATACCTGGGTACCAACACCTGCAGTAGCCTTAACCCTCTTGGTGCTTCAGACGGAAAACTTGACGACAAAAGGTGACCACTGCGTGATTGGGGGATGGTTATCATACAAAGGTTGGAATTGCTGGCCCAGTTTCAAATGCAAGGAGCGGCACGGCATGAGTGCAACACAATCCTACTCGTACTCACCATACCGTGCCTTATCACACGGGTGATAAAGATAACACACACCCCTATACTGTAATCAAGACAACACATCCTCTGGGATCAATTTCAGAGGCGTTTTTCTCCAAAACCAGGGGGGGAGGGGGGTACCCATTAGCCGCATGCCATGCATGGTCGTAGTCGTATGGCCGTAGAACCCTCGCCCCCCTTCAACGATCGGGCGGAGTACGTCGGTTTTTCACCAACCAGGCAGACATTGTTTGCACAAAAGCGCGAAGCGCCAAGAGAGTTGTTGGGCGAGTCGCATGAAGGGTGAGCTGCATCCTACTAAGAACCCCTTGCGAGGCGGACTTTCTTGCATTGGATGTCAGCGTTGAATGAATTGATATATATGTATGGTGTGGCACTTCCAGGGGGGGGGTGGGCGTACTCATTGGTTGCTTGCCTTAGTCATTTGATCATTGGCCACGCATCCCTTTCGAGACGGAGCACCGTTCCTACTCCTAATAGAAACCTCCAACAGCTGGGCGTTTATTACGTTGTTTCCATATATTACATTCAAAACTTTTTGCTGATCTTATCCCCTTCCTGTTTTGCCGCCTGTGGCCACCATCTATCTCCTAAGATAGCGATCATTTTCTCGCTGCTATCTGGTGTACCAAACTTCTCCTTGTCACATTCGTCTATTTTCCTCATCTCCTCTAACACACCCCGTTCCTCCTTGGACATTTCACATTCTCCATGGGGTGTACTTCATTTTCATGCATGGCCGTAGTCGTATGACCATAGACCCTCGCATCCCTACAATGCCGGGGCGGAGCATGTCGGGTTTTCACCGACCAGGCAGACATTGCTAGCACCAAGCGCAAAACGCCGTGAGGTGTTGGGCGAGTCGCATGAAGCGTGAGCCGCATCCTACTAAGGACCCTTGTGGGGTGGACTTGCATATGGATGACAGCTTCAATGAGTTAGGGGGGGGGGTGTACTTCATTTTCATGCATGGCCGTAGTCTAGGGCGCACAACGAAAATGGTAAGATGTTGAAAGAGATCTCGTCGAGATATTATCTCCATAGACGCATGCATCGCTCAGAATTATTATCATTATTAGCATCACTATCATGATTAGCATTCTTAGCAGTATTAGCGTTATTATGTTATATTGTGTTATGTTATGTTATGTTGGCACTCTCCCCGTTGTCAAGAAAAAACGGTTTAACCCCTTAAGAACCGGTCCCCCGTTTTTGGGCAAAAACCACTTGGAATTAGTGTGAGATAAGTTTTTCAGTTCTAAATGGGTTAAAAGTACCACATTCGCCCCTGGTAATAGAGGGGATGTGCTACCTTATCACCCGGGCGTGATACTTCGTATCACTCTGTCCGGAAATATAAGCACACTCTGTTCATTAATATTCAATAAAAATGGTGATTGTATTTCGGGACAGAGTGGTGTACGATATAAATATTATCGCGGAACGTATGATATATCGTAGCTCATATCCCTGAAACGCAGCGCATGGTCACAAAACAGCCTAAAAAGCGGCCCGATGTAAGATAAGCAACTATTAGTACGGTACCTGACATGAAACATCACATGCACCGCGGCGGGCCGTGGTATGTATACCACCCCGTTAAACACTTGCAAACCAAACGAGAATGCCAGGAAAAATAGCTATGGTATGATATGATATTCATAAGTATACCCGAACAAAGAACAAGAAAAAACGTAGGCAAAGGCAAAAAAAAGGGAAGGAAAAAAAGGAACGAAAAAAAGGAAGGAAAAAAAAGAACGAAAAAAAAGAAAAAAAAAAGTCGTCCGTATATACAGTAATGTTCCCTCTATATGTAGTGCCGGTATGCGCCAGCCAACAATACCGGCACTATACTCGTAGCGGCAACCGGCACTAATCCGCACACTGCCACACTCGATAATCCCATACCGGTATGTGCCAAGCGATTTCACAGGCACTATAGCGGGCAGTCGGCACTGCCCAACCGGCACTATAGAGGGACCACTATGCTGAACTTCGTACATTTTGTTTTTTTTCCCCATCCCATTTATTATCTTCGCACTTCTGTCCCTCTCTCCCTCCATAGTCGTAACTCAGATCCGGGGTCACAAGGCACGCTGTTCTCGCTCCTCCCCACTACGGTTCGCGCCTTGATTCTTATCGCGCAGAGGGTTCATTCAGCATTCCCAACGCTCGTCGATTTTCATATAATTTTGCTCACTCACGCTCTCGCGCTTTCCGCTATAACAGGACCAAATATTGTTAGTAAAAATTGGAAAATATCTAGGTTTTTGTGTGTGTGTATGTGCCGTAGGTCCTATTTACTATGATGGCCCCCCGCAATAGTTACAATGGATCGACTCACCGTGTCGGAGGCGCCCTTTTCCCTCCTAGCAGCCGAAGCCTTGAGCACATTGGCGGTGTCAACGGATTCGTGCCTACGGTTTACAGCCTTGATCTCGTCCAGAGCATCCATGATCTCCAGCTCGATCTTGGAGTCCAGCGTTCGATTCTCGAGCTGCTTCATGTTGTCGCTCTTCTCTTCTTCCTCCCTAGTCAAGGGCGCAGCCGCAAAAATAGCGATCGCGTCAGCTACTTTGTTTTTTTTTGCCGGGTATTTATCTGCTACCGGCGTAGCAGTTGCGCGTATACGGATACTATCTACGTAGCTGAAAACCAGTTTCGTGAGTATCCTTCACATACCTACCTCTCTTTTGTTCGTCTTCCGTTGCCTGCTTGTCGTTCGACGACTCCACGAATCCGACATACCGCGTGTCGACTATCAAAATCGTATCGAGTACTTTTTTTTTTCACTTTGTGAGTACGATATTGTATAGAACTCGATCGAGATCCATCACAAATATTACTATCATAGCTACCTGACTACCTTACGTTCGTCTTCCACATCGACATCGTGTATATCGATTTGCTTGCTTCAATCATGTTATGGGTACGATGCCGTACCACACTTGATCGACACCCATGCCTACTGTAATATCATATGATATCGACAAAAAACAATACTTCGTACATACAGATACCGGTCGCCCCCGGTAGTCTAGTGGTTATGATAGCTTAAAATGCTATATACTAGCATTGGTACCCGAGTTCGAATCCCACCGTAGTGAGATTTTGGCTTCATTTGCAAAAATAAAAAGGAACCAATTGCTGAGAGCGCCTCTTATAGCGTGGGTAGGCGGAATTCGACGCGAGTCGACGAGGGAAGAAAGTGCTCAGATGTTCTCGCGATAAAAAAGCAAGGCACGTACCTCAGTGGGGAGGGAGGAGGGAGAAGAGAGCCTACTTGGTGATCCCGGATCTGAGTTACGACTAAATAGGGAGAGAGAAAAGAAGGGCGGAAAACATAAAATGGGATGGAAAACAAAAAAAAAAAAACAACAACAAGTACATACCTGGCTTTCTTGTGCTCGTCCTCTGTTGCCTGTTTGTCGGTCCAAGACTCGAAGTTTCGCGATGCCCCCGTCTCCAGCTCATAATCTCCTTTTTCGGGATCGGTCTTGAAAGTTATTTCCCTGAGAGCCGCACCGCACCGCACCAACCACCAAACACGAGCAACACGCAGCAAGGATTGAGTCCATTAGCACCATGAGAGGGGCGATCGTTCGATGGCACGCAAGCATACGACGCGTGCTGCGATAAAAGAGGTACTGTACCGTTTTTTGACGATAATAGAGGTACTGTACCGTTTTTTGGCATAAATGGTTTCTGAATGGTCGGGATCATTACCCCAAAAATCGTCGAGCTTTTTAGTCTCGTGTTAGCAATACTGTTCATGGTGCACTTGGGCCATGGCATTGGTTCATCGAGTATATATACGTAGCACTTTTAGTTTCGTCCAAAAACAATTTTTGGGTGGGGGTAAAGAGCTCCTTAAGTCACCACCCTCAGAAGGCAAAAACATGGTGCACCTTGACCGTAGCACGTCTCATATGTATCATATCATACCCCCCCCTGAGTTACACAGCTTCAGATGATGTTCCCCTTGACAAGGCATACAGGTATGTGTATGTCCTGCAATATGTCATACAAAACCTATGATACCACTGGTTTCACACACAGCCTTGCAAATATTACTCTCGACGAAATCCTCCCACCTCACAGCAGATGTTTTATGTATTGATCTTTACAAGTATACACAAAGCAGAAACACATTTCTCGACATCAACCGATATAACCACTGCTGTCATCACGCCGAGCTGATTTGCATCATGAGACATGAGATGGGTTTCGGTCTGAAACACGTTTTCCCTGGGGACCGCGCCAATCGTCAACCACAAGCATCTTGTTGTTGTTGTTGTTGTTGTTGTTGTTGTTGTTGTTGTTGTTGTTGTTGTTGTTGTTGTTGTTGTTGTTGTTGTTGTTGTTGTTGCTGTTGCTGTTGCTGTTGCTGTTGTTGTTGTTTGATGTGTACGATGTGCTTCAGATATGATTTTGTGTATCGTACGTAGTGCTTCTTAATATTCTTGTATTTGACTTTCCTGAGATATTCTTCCACAGGCCAGAGCAGAGGTTTTTGGGAGTCTGTCCTATCACCACCGACTACATTTTTGTCCATGAGTTAATGGTAGTTAATGAGACAACAACCAGAAGCCATCACGTGGCAAGCAGCAAGGACAGAGTTCGTTTGTGTCATGAGAAGCACCACGCAATAAGCAACAAGGACACACACAGTTCGTTTGTGCTGCGAGGTGGGCCATCGTGCGATGGTATGCATGTATATACAGTTATAGTGGTGCCTCAATAGTGCCGGTTTTCCGCTATATAGTGCCTCTGAAATCGCTTGGCACAGATGAGATGAACCTGTGTGGCAGTGTGTTGAGTAGTGCCGGTTGCCGCTATAGATTTACCTATGTTTACTAAAAATATTTGGTCCTATTTACTAGTGTATGTGTCCCCCTTAATAGTGAAGTAAAGTCACCCAGAAACACCGCCTTTGAGAAAAAACGAAAGCGGGATCCGATGGCCCACTAGGTATGATATACGTACAAAAGATCACCATGAAAACGCGAATAGGAGTTCCAACACCATTGGCTAGAGTTGCTCGGTTAAGGGGTATACTAATAGTCAGTCAGAAATTTCTGCCCCAGCAGGCAAAAAATGCTACCCCCTCATCGTAGCACGCGTCTTTCACCCTGTCAGAACTGCAAAACTTAGCCCACACTAATTCCAAACGCAAAAGGCACACGCAAAAGGTACACGCAAAAGGTACACGCTAAAGGTACACGCTAAAGGTACACGCAACGGGCTACCTACGCACGTACTGGTACTTCTCCCGCAGAACACTCGCTTGTAGGACGACCGGCGGCATATATATATTTTCACCCTTTTTTTCGTTATTTTTGTTTTCGTCGTCGCTTCTAATCTCCAGCTCTTTGGACAAAAAGCCGTGGCCACAAGTGCCTGACTGCCCCCCCCCCCCCCCCCCCCCCCCCCGGCACAAACATGCCTACATTTTAATCGCGCAGAGGGTTCGGCATTGTTAGTAATGCTCGTAGATTTTCCTCGAATTTTGCTAACGCACGCTCCCGCGCTTTCCGCGATGATGACAAAAAGGGACGTAAAGTTTTTTTTTTTTGGGAACCCGCCCGGATTCGAACCCAAGTCCTCATACGCCAAGAGTTTCGAGGTTAACAACCATTGCCGGCGACCATATAAATCAGGGCCCATGACATACATAAAAAGGAGAACACTATTAGAGATCGGGAACCGTTCCAAGAATAATCTGTTGTTTGTTGTTCTAGGGAGAATCAGGCAGCGTTTGGTTCATATTCTTGGCTAGAAGAACAGCAACGAGGCCTTACTGTTTGGTTGATCGTGTGCGTTGGAATACCAAGTGGGTACATACAGCACGGAACAGTGCTGGCAGACTATGTAGTAGAACACGCGAACGGACAGGGCTGCTGCTTTTGGTAGCTGGCCAGCGGTTGCTCGCTGGGCCAGGTATTTCGTGATTTCTCGAAAAATTAACCTTTACCTTCCAGGATTTTTCTAAAGCATGTTTGGTCCTGAATACGATGTGCTCCCCCCCCGCAAAAGACCACCGGGGCGTACAAACTGGTGACTGCCGATACGATTCCATCTTTCATCGTTCATCGTGCACTCACACACGCACATATAAATGACACAATCCTGAAAACACGTATGTCTGTCTGTCTGACATCATGCTCTCGCTATCCTGAGCGTTTCAGCCCCGCCTTGCTGCAAATAGGCGCAGAGGGTAGGTAAACACAACCACAAAACACGCATGTCTGTCTGTCTGACATCATGCTCTCGCTACCCTGAGCGTTTCAGCCCCGCCTTGCTGCAAACAGGCGCAGAGGGTAGGTGCCACAACCAGTGAAAAACAGCAGTGGGTCTTATTTTCGTGTCGAGTAGTGCGTGCGCCCATACATAAACCACAGTAAGCAGAGGCCCCTTTTAAGGTACCCTTTTAACTATTAATAGTGCGTTCAGGGTTGGAGGTCCCTTATACACGGTACCCTACAGTACAGTAGTCCCTTATCAGAGTTGGTACAGGACACATACTAAAGTAGAGATTCCTGACTTGAGGAGAGCTCTGTACTAATAGTGAGTCGAAAAAATAATTTGAGAAAAAATGAAAGCTCGCCCCGACGAAAACTCTAATACTGGTCTACAGTAGGTATACTAACCATCATATTCCAAAAAAAAAAAAACGGCGGTCCGTCGATTTTGGGTTAAGGGCCCACA
The DNA here is from genome assembly GCA_008828725.1 of Saccharina japonica. Taxonomy (NCBI): domain Eukaryota; class Phaeophyceae; order Laminariales; family Laminariaceae; genus Saccharina; species Saccharina japonica. The sequence goes on from MEHQ01002178.1 coordinate 1,289,374, forward strand.
TTAACGAGTATAAAATAAATTCAATTTGGAAAAATAAAAATAAAAATTCGCTTTTCATTGGTCAACACACGCACCAGCACCAAAGATTAGGATCTTGGGGTATAATCTTGGGTGGTGGTGCGGGTTCTGACCAATGAAGAGCGGATTTGATTATTTTTTTTTCCAAATTGATCTTTTTTTCTTCGTTCAAACGGGCCCTTAACCCCGTAAGAACTGGTCCCACAAATTTGGGGACAAAATACTTGGAATTAGTGTGGGACATTATTTTCAGTTCTGCATGGGTTAAGGAGCCTCCCCCGTCATTCAGAAACGATTTTAGCCAAATAACCAAATAACGGTATACCTCTTCCTCCATCGTAGCACGCGTCACCGGTTTCCTTACAATCAATATTAATAGTGGACGAAAACGGTGCGCAGAACTTTGAGGTCCCTTATACACTGTGTTTTACTGTTGCTGGGTCCCTTAAAGAGGGGCTACTGTGATTGCGAACTCGCTACGTATCGGCAGACGATGACACAAGGCACAAGGCACGTCCCGGAGGGGAACCTTTTGCATCTGGTATGATATGTATATACCTATTTTTTGCCTTCGAGGGCTTCGAGGGAAAAGTTTTAATAAATTCATACTCCTGTAGGTCGGTCGCCCCGATGGTCTTAGTGGTACCCTCGAATGCTTCTATGAGTTGATTTACGGGGTTCGAATCTCAGGTGGGTCGGATTTTTTACTTATTTTGCAAAAATATATAAAAAAACGGAATCAACTGCTGAGAGCGCCTGGTAGCGTGAGTAGGCACAATTCGATGCGAGTCGACGAGGGAAGAAAGGGCTGGACTCTTCTCGTGATAAGCATGCAAGGCACAAACCGTAGACGGGGAGGAGGGAGATGAGCCTATTTTGTGACCCCAGATCTGAGTTACGACTAGGCAGGAGAGAGAAACGACGGGCGAAGATAATAAATGGGATGGAAATATATGTATCTATGCTAATTCAAGACATTAATTAGTTTCCGCCTTCGAAATACACGATATTATTTCATCAAGAAAAAGCGAAAAAAAACTCCTGATCTCCGCTTAATGGTACCGATCATCGAGCGCGCGTAACGTGGTCACAACGTCCGCGTGTCGCACTGAAGTTCTACTCGTCTCCCTGCCATGCCAGTATAAACTGTAAAGTTCTGGCTGCAACCCGTATAAATACTTCACCGCCCATTGTTCATCGTTCATCGCTCATCCTTTGTCGTGTGCGCACACAAAATTGTTCGCGAACTCACTGGCTGCAGATGGCACGATAATTGATGGAAAAAAAAACGAAACCTCTTGGATCCCCCGCGAAATGGTATCGATGGCTCGTGTCACCGTTCCAAGTACTGACCGCAAACCAGTACACGGTTCATCGCCCATCGTTCATCGGTCATCGCGCGCGCACATGATACTGTTTGCGAACTCACTGGCTGCAGATGACAACAATTGATAAAGGGAAACCTCCTCATCTCCGTGAAATAGTGTCGATAGGCTTATTATGTCGCCGTTGCAAGTACTGACTCTGCACCGATACACGTTTCATCGTCAATCGGTCATCGTTTACCGCGTGCGCACATACATCACAACGAACTCACTGGCTGCAGATGACACAATTGCTGTACAAGCGAAACCTCTTGATACCCACGAGACGGCATCGATGGGCCGTATCGCGGCTGCAACCTTCGCGTGACGCGTTGACGCTCTACCCCCCCCTCGTCATGCCAGTAAAAAAACTGTGAAGTACTGACTGCACCGGTACATGTTTCATCGGCCATCGCTCATCATCGTTCATCGTTCATCGCTTTTCGTGTTCTCACATAATCATATTTGCGAACTCACTGGTTGTAGATGACACAATTGATGAAAAAAAGCGAAAATTCCTGATCCCCGCTTAATGGGATCGATGGGCTTACGTCGCCGTTGCAAGTACTGACTGCAAACCAGTACACGGTTCATCGCCCATCGTTCATCGTTTATCGTGTGCGTACATAATACTAATTGCGAGCTCACTGGCTGCAGATGACACAATTGATGAAAAAAAGCGAAATCTACCGACCCCCGCTTGGTGGGATCGTCGGGCTTATGTCGCCATGTCGCCGTGTGTGTGTGTGTGTGTGTGTGTGTGTGTGTGTGTGTGTGTGTGTGTGTGTGTGTGTGTGTGTGTGTGTGTGTGTGTGTGTGTGTGTTCTTCACATTAAACCTTCCTTTCTACCCGTCGACATCCAGCACACCCAGTGTCCGTGCCGATTCATCATCCTAAAAAGGTACCAGTTATGTGGTCACAAAACTACGACACAGAGATACTACGCTCAGTGCAGTAAGCAGAGCAGACAATGCAATGCCATATACGACAGGCCCGTTGCAAGTACTGACTGCGAACCGGCACACGTTTAACGCGTGCGTACATACGACTAATTGCGAGCTCACTGGCTGCAGATGACACAATTCATGAAAGAAGCGAAATCTCCTGATCCCCTCGAAATGGGATCGACGGCTCGTGACGTCGTTGCAAGTACTGATTGCAAACCGACATGCGTTTCATCGCCGATCATTCATCGTTCATCGTGTGCGCACATAATACTATTTGAGAATTCACTGGCTGCACATGACACATTTTATGTACTAGTAAAAGCGAAACCTCTTGGTCCCCACGCAATGGTGTCGATAGCCGTATCGCGGCTGCAACATTTGGCGTGTCGCGCAGAAGCTCTACGTCTCTTCCCACATTGTAAGTATAATAAACTGTAAAGTACTGACTGCGCGGATACATGTTTCATCGTGCACCGCTGATCGTTCATCGTGTGCGTGCTTTAGTAATAAATAAATGTGAACTCGCTGGCTGTGCATCGTTTATCGTGTGCGTACTTCAGTCATAAATGTGAACTCGCTGGGTGTACATCGTTTATTGTGTGCGTACTTTAGTCATAAATGTGAACTCGCTGGGTGTGCATCGTGTATCGTGTGCGCAAGTAGTCATAATTGTGAACTCGCTGGGTGTGCATCGTGTATTGTGTGCGCACGTGATCATACGTGTGAACTCGCTGGCTGTGCATCGTTCATCGTGTGCGCACGTAGTCATGCTTGTGAACTCGCTGGCTGTGCATCGTTTATCATGTACGCACGTAATCAAAATTGTGCACTCACTGGCTGCAGATGACACATTTGATGTAGAACCGAAACCTCCTGATGCCCAGGTAGTCCTCGCCGATGCAGTCTTCCTTGAGAGAGTTGAACTTCTTTCCCCTATAACAAAACACAAAACAAGCAACAGCAGACAAGTTATAGGACAGAGATGGGTAAGTACAAGTATAAACCTCGCACAATACTACATTCGCTTAATACAATGACGTTATTGTTCTTGCAGATCTTGTCCCCATCCTTATAGGCAATAATTAATGACAATCCTTGCCCCTTCAGACGCGCATTCACGATGATCTCTCGATCTTCGTCCAGCTAGCTTTCCCACACGACTGTGGTTCTGCTTAGGGGGGTAGACAGCAATAAATCAACGCCTACTCAACGTTGAACCCGGCAATCTCTCGTCCAGTCAGCTCGTGGGAGGCTCCAACTCCCTAAACCATTTATAAATCAAATATCTTGAGCTTGAGTCAAAATTACGTTAGTATGATACTATACACATTATACGTATGACGATACAGCTAGCAATGGTCCCTATGTAGTGCCGGTATGTATGCGCCAGCCAACAATACCGGCAATAAAATAGCGGCAGACGGCACTACTCAGTACACTACCAAATTGGTGAATCCCATCTGTTTGTGCCAAGCGATTTCACAGACACTATACGAGTAGCGGGCAGTCGGCACTGCTAAACCGACACTATAGAGGGACCAATACTCTACAACTCACAGCTGATGTATTTGTACTATTACTAATCATCACAAATCGGACAGATATATCATCTACAGATATAGATCATCTAGACCATCTGCCGTTATGAGATAGTTCTGCGCGTCAAGTATAGTGCAGAACCAACCCGGAAACCATGCCTTAGACCATGCAGTTTATACGGCTCCCACCCGGCTACATGCGCTACATCACACAGATAATACAGATGAGCAATCTCTCTGCCCTGAAGGATTTAGATCATGCATATTTTTTTTTTTTTTTTTTGTCCATCCCATTTATTATCTTCGCCCTTCCTTTCTCTCTCCTCCCTAGTCGTAACTCAGATCCGGGGTCACAAAGTAGGCTCCTCTCCCTCCTCCCCCACTACGGTTCTTGCCTTGCATTTTTATCGCGAGAAGACGTCAGCCTTTCCTTCCCTCGTCGACTCGCATCGAATTGTGCCTACCCACGCTACTATTAATTGGCGCTCTCAGCAGTTGATTCCGTTTTTCATTTATTTTTGCAAATAAACTCAAAAGTCCGACCCACGTGAGATTCGAACTCCAGACATCAACGTTCAGAAGCGTTCGAGGTTACCTCTAGACCATCGGGGCGACCGACATTGGGAATTGATAATCTGTCTTATGTGTGAGCAACTATATACAAAAGACTGTAACTTTGAAGTATGGCGCCGATGCAGTCTTCGTTTAGAGAGTTGCACTTCTCCCCCTCTCACCAAATACAAACGGTAAAAAGCCAAAAATAGGTATACCTAGGCCTTTGGCGCCATTTATAGGTACACTTGGAAAACTGCACTCGGGAAAAGGCTTCCTGTTCCTCCCCCTGATTAGCCAGCGGCCGATCGTAGTGTGCTTATTGTTCGCTGAAACGTTCTGCTACACCTCTCTGTGGCTACTCAAGTTGGGCATTACCTATGTTCGGCTTCAAATGTACCTATGTTATTTTAGCAAAACTGAAATATGGCCAAAAGGCCGCCGGGCCGTCGTGGGCAGGTGACCCGAGCTGTAAACAAAAAAACACAAAAATATTGCAACATCAGCTTTTTCAGGGGGATGTGTGCAGCACCACTTTTGCACAGAGTACCGCACACTCAGTAAGACCTATGCCAATGGGAAAGCAAAGTTACCCTAAAAAGTTTGAATTCCTAAGATCCTCGCCAGATTTTTCCAGAACAAGCTTGCTATGGGACCGATTCTTAAAACGGAATATTCCCAACTTTTGGAAAAGCCCGAAAAAGGCAATTCTCAGGCCGATGTTGGGGCAAGATCGGCTTGAGAAAAACTCAGGCGGATGTTAGTTCGAAGCGGCGAGATTGCGAGTCCTCGACAGACATGGATCGACGAAACCAGCGACAGCGTCATGAATTCTGAACGCGGTGCGCTCGTTAGTGGCTCCGACCCACCCTAGGGTCACCGTGTTCACACGATGGCCGGGGATATGTGGCGGGCGCTGGCCAGGCGTCTGATAAACAAACAATTGGCTGCTGGTGTGCATAAAACAGATGACAAAAATTCTCGATCCGTCTCAAATGGCAAAAAATAGTTTTTTTTCGGGTTTGGGAGAAGAGCGTAGGACGTCGCCGGCAAGCTCTCGCCCCCTAGACCATGGATCCACCTTATACCTTCGAGGCCGTCATCTACACTCGTTAGCCTTGCCCGACCCGAAGCGGGTTGGCCGTGGGCTGAGTCTATGTCGAGATCGAAGGTCTATCGTCGCACGAGCTGATTTTTATCAGGGTGTTGACGATTCGCAGCGAGAAAAGGCAAATTGCGCCGCCAGCAGCCGTTTGAAAAAAAATAAGAAAAAAATCAAACCTTTTTTCCCTTTTTTCCCACAGCGGCGGTACGAGCGGATCTTCAGCCTGAATATTCCAGGCAAATATTTCAAAGATCGATTTCCAACTTTGCTTTCCCATTGGCATAGGTCTAAGAACCTACGTATTACTATTCATAGTAAGAAGCTTTAATGTTGGCGATATACGATACGTAGGATAAGTTTTCACACTTGGGGCGCAGAGGCGCCTTTTCTTGGTACAGGTTGTCCGGTCGCCCCGGTAGAGTAGTGGTCAGCTTCAAAGAATATTATCATTGGTACCCGAGTTCAAATCCCACCGTGGTGAGAGATTTCTACTTTATTTGCAACGAAAAAAAGGAACCAATTGCTGAGAGCGCATATTATCGCGTGGGTGAGCACAAGTCGACGAAAGTTGACGAGGGAAGAAAGTGCTGAAACCTTCTCGCGATAAAAATGCATGGCACCTACCGTAGCGCGAAGGGGGGAAAAGAGCCTACTTAGTGACCCCAGATCTGAGTTACGGCTAAAGAGGGAGAGAGAAAAGACGGGCGAAGATAATAAATGAGATGGGGAACAAAAAAAAAAAGGAAAAAAAAAGTGTGGAACAAAACTATATACTTGCAAATAGTGGGGAATCAGGTTTGCATTGATCAGAGGGTTTACTCTTCCTGTATATATACCAGATATATACAAATAGTTGAAGTATTATAGGGCGCCGACTGCTATTGTGTGGGGGTCATAAGAATCGGAACCTACCGTGGACCGAAAAAAAACGAGTATTCCCATATGTTTACCCACCAAATTTGGTTCTGGTTACTATGATATGTCCCACCGTACTACCGAATATTCGTGTTTTTCGTCGGGGATAACCCATTAAGTGATCCATCCGACAGCAAGAAAACAAACACCCTACGTACGGTACTAGTGTTGGATATCGTATCGAAAGTTTCGATATATCGGAACATCGAACTTTCGATATATCGTAATATTGAACTTTGGATATGTCGAAACATCGACTGCCATCGTGTGGGGGTCATAACAATCAGAAGCTACCGTGGACCGAAAAAACGAGTATTCCCATAAGTTTACCCACCAAATTTGGTTCTGATTATTATGTCCCCCCGTGATACCGAATATTCGTGGTTTTCGTCGGGAGTAACCCATCAAGTCATCCATCCGACAGCAAAAAAACACCCTACCAGTATTGGATATCGTATCGAAAGCTTCGATATATCGAAATATCGAAATTTCGATATATATCGGAGTATTGATACATCGGAATATCGAACTTTCGATATATCGGAATATTGATACATCGGATTATCGAACTTTCGATATATCGGAATAACGAACTTTCGATATGTCGTAATATCGAACGAGTTGACGAGGGAAGAAAGGGCTGAAATGAAGTATTCTCGCGATAAAAATGAAAGGCACGAACCGTAGTGGGGGGAGGAGGGAGAAGAGAGCCTACTTTGTGACCGCGTATCTGAGTTACGACTATTTAACAAGGAGAGAAAAGAAGGGCCGAGATAATAGATGGGATGGGCAAAAAAAAAAAAAACGAACGAACGAACGAACCTCCATTACCTCCATCCCCTGGCATCTCCGTGTTTTTTTTTCATTATATGTTTCATGCTGACACTGAACGAAAGCTTCCATGTTTCAAGTATCGAAATCGTATCGATTAGTTTTTTGTTTATCGGTATCGTATCGAACTCGATTCCGATATCGATATCCGATATGGATATCCGATATGGATATCCGATATGGATATCCGATATGGATATCCGATATGGATATCCGATATCGATATCCGATAACCAACACGAATAATATACGAATATTCGAGTGGTTCGCCCCGGGAGGACTCCCCCCAAGTTATCCATATCTGACAGCAAGAATATAATTACCCTACCTGAAATAACGTGATAATTCCGCCATCAGCACCTTCAAGACCACACATGCTAACAGTTTACATACTTGAGTCAAAATAATATTCTTATTTTTTTTGGAATTTTGATTAATCATAAGGGGGCCCCTTCGGTCGAAAAAAAGAACGTACTACTCTATGTCCATCTATAGCTTTATGTACCGCGCAGTCTTTAGAAAAACAGAAAAATAACGTTTTGTGTTTTTGCGACTCCCTACGTACTCACTACGTACGCGTAAAGTACCGAAAACGGCATGACTTCCAGAACTAGGCCTCGAACTATTCATAGATCCTGCGCCTGTGTGACACAAGTACAAAACTTTTGTACCGAGCAGATGAGCTCTCGCTCCCACTCACTCCTCACCATGAAAAGCGCCTCATATAGACAGGAAATTTCAGACTGTTTAATTTTAATTTTAATTTATTTTTAATTATTTCTTCCCCCACAAATAGACACACACTTCCTGAATTCTACAGCCTCAGATTGTGTCCCCCTCATACGGGATGTACATCCTACATGAGGACATATAAAATCCGTAAGTACGCGCGATCGAAGTATTACACTCAGCTAGCAAAGATGAGCTTCGACGAAATCCTCGAGCTCACAGCTAGCTGTTGTTTTTTTAATTTTTTAATATAGACAGGAAACGTCCATACCCACGCATCTCCACAGAAAACGGGAACATTCCACTACGTCCAAAATAAAGCCTCGGTAAAAAAAGCGGAGTAAAGCTGCTTTGGCAAACCCTATCAGACAGGACCAAAAAAAAATTGAGGCCCACACAGGGGTGTGTGTACTAAATAAAACCAACAAAAAAAGCTGTACAAAAAACATACCTGGTATTTTTTATTTCTTACAAATAATCCCAACCCTCTATATACCTGGTATGTAAATACGTACTGCTGTACGAAGTTTTTTTTCTTCTTAATTTCGACATGGTGGCAAGTGTGGCCCCGTTTTCTCTTTTTCCCGTTTACCCCTGGAAGGGCTGTAGTATGAATATACAAAAGGCGCACGATTGCCGAAAATGCCGCATAGGCAAAGAACACCCTATTTCCTGCCTATATTTCATGAGGCACGTTTCGTTCATCAAAAGACAGCGCGCGGGAGGAATCGAGCGTTCCTGCCTATATGTGTGTGTGTGTGTTCTTCACATTAAACCTTCCTTTCTACCCGTCGACATCCAGCACACCCAGTGTCCGTGCCGAATACTTCATCCTAGAGAGGTACCAGTTCTGTGGTCATAAAACTACGACAGAGATACTACGCCGCAGAGCAGTATATGACAGTACTGTATGAGGCGCTTTTCGTTTGATGAAGAGGGCGTGGGGATCGCGCGTTCCTGACCCTGCCTATGGGGCAAAGTTGGCGAAGAAAAAAAAAAAGCGCGTGGGACCGGTCATCCTCCAGGTACAAAGAGATCGTCTGTCAAATACGCGTTCTTAAAAAGTACAAGGCTCCCCTCCGGGAAGTGCCTACGTAGGGTATTACGGAGGACCACAGTAAATAGGACTAAATATTGTTAGTAAAAACAGGGAATTATATAGGTTTTACTGTGTACCGTAGGTCCTATTTACTAGTATTTACTATGGCCTCCCGTAATAGTGGCGCAAGAACGAACATGAAAACCAAACAGCATACTGCGTACGTATGATGTGTATATAAATTGACTTGGTTTTTGTGAGCGGGCCGAAAATGACTTGGTTTTTGTGTAGGTTCAAAATTGACTCAGTTTTCGTGTGGGTGGGATTATATGTATAAATGTACTTGTATTTTGTGCGCGGGCAGGAAATGATCGAAATTGACTTGAAACCGTAAAAAGTGTATTTGGAGATCTGCGTTGGTAAAAGTCCGAGGCTTGGAAAATGGAATGAAGTCCGTGTTCCGTACTGTTTTGGGGGTCATGAAAGGTCGCTAATATACCAGAAAGAGCACAGCTGTAAAACAAAAAACGAAACACGCCTTGTACGATGGTTCCAAAAAACAAAACCGTAGTATATATATTCTGTTCTTTTTTTAGGGCCGAAGGGGGCCCGGAGTAGTATTGTTCCTATAATAGACCATTATAATGAACAGTCGAATGAACAGTTGTCGTGGGGTACATACTGATCAATGTTCCACATACAGTAGTTGGGTACCCGGTTTAAGACCAATTCGTGACAACGCCATGTACGTGGTCTTATCTTGAACACAATATGGTCTTAGCTCAAATATAATATGGTCTTAGCTCAAATACAATATGGTCTTATATTTCATTGTATTTATAGTGCAAACGTATCACATACTAATTGCAAGTAGACCATTTTGCGTGACAAGCCATTTTATGTATCTGGTCTGCTATCCCGAAAAGTCTTAAACCGGAAGGTCTTAAAAGTGGGTACGCAGGTACTCCAACTGTATGTAGTGTCATACAGATCATACAGATCATACAGATCATACAGATGAGATAGATGAGATAGATGAGATGGATGAAATAAATGAGATAGATCAGATAGATGAGATAAATGAGAGAGATGAGATAGACGACATAATAGATGAGATAGATGAGATAGATAGATTATTTAAATAATTCCCACTTCATGATTTAGATATTTCAGGGAAGATGTATTCATGGTCTGTACGATCTAGCTGCATAACCTGCATGATCTGGACATGTTTCCTGGGAAGGATCTGTACTATACATACCCTGCACAAAATATCTTAACGGCAGATTAAGATCTAGATTAGCTACAGATAGATCATGATCTAACTCATGATCTGTGCGACGTGTGCAATGCTCGATACACAATCGAGACGTCGAAATATGCATACATCGCTCGTACGTACAACTATGAACGAATACGAAATATTTATAAAAAGTTAAAAACAAGAGGTACTGCTACTACTGCCTGTAGCTTGTGTGGGATCGAGGATTTCGTCGAAACTCATCTTTGCAAGCTGTGTCTGATGCGTACTTCGATCGTGCGTACTACGTACGGGTTTTGTATGTCCTCATGCAGGATAAACATGATAACAGATGATGGAATAAATATACGAGTATACCTGTCTTGTGTTGCACTCCTATCGGAGTCGTGAGTAAAAAGGATAAATATACCATCACATCTACACGTGAAGAACTCGAGAAATCCACGAATTATCTGGTCCAGCGAGCGACCGCTGTCCAGTTGTAAACAACAGCCCTGTCTGTTCGCGTGTTCTACCAGTCTGCCAGCACCGTTCCGTGCGGTATCCACTTGGTATTTCCACAAGCACGATAAACCAAACAATGTCAGCTGCTGCTGAAGTGTGCTACGTACTTCTTACTCGGCCAAGAATATGAACCATAACGCCAAATTCTCTCTACAACAAACTACAGTTTATTTTTCTATCGGTTCCCGATTCCTAATAATAAATAATAAACTTTCTCTCTGCTTCTATTTTTCCTGTACGAGTACCTGCCAGCACGAAAACCCCCTCACTCTCTGGAATGCTACCTCTAGAGTGAGGGGGTCGCCTAGGTCTCGGCCTTTGCTCGTGCAAGTCGTCAGAGAAGTACTGGTACATGTCTTCCAGGGCGGTGGAAGTTTGGATCGATATTGGATTGTCCTTTTTTTTCCGATAGAACTGACTATAAACTTGTCTGGGCTGGTCGATGTCACTTGCCCGGTTGCTTGCCCCGGTGGCTACGTACGTACGTACGTACTTCTTTTTTCTTTAGCTTTCAAGAGTTCTTATACGGTCGCCCCGGTGGTCTAACTGGTAGCCACGAAGCCTGTAGGGCCGGATGTCGAGGGTTCGATTCTCCCCATGGAGGTTTTTATTCTCCAGTGACACCGACTGTCGAGAGCGCAAATTATAGCGTGGGTGAGCAAAATTCGACGAAAGTTGACGAGGGAAGAAAGTGCTGAAATCTTCTCGCGATAAAAATACAAGGCAAGAACCGTAGTGGGGGAGGAGGGAGAGGAGCCTACTTTGTGACCCCGGATCTGAGATACGACTAGGGAGGGAGAAAGACGGAAGTGCGAAGATAATGAATGGGATGGAAAAAAAAAAAAAAAAGGAAATAGGACCAAATACTGGTAGTAAAAATAGGTAAACATATAGGTCTTTGTGTGTACCTTAGGTCATATTTACTAGTATTTACTATGCTCCCCCGTAATAAGTAGGGCGGGCATTGGCTGACTCGGTAAGTAGCGATTATACTGTTACAAAAATCAACCAGTATACGAACTGGTTCGCAGCAGTGTACCGCCTCTCCTCTCTCCTCTCTTGTCTCTCCTCCCGAAACGCATTTGGTGGGTTTCCGTCCTAAAATATGGCGTGTTTCTTGAACGTACGTAAGATACTTGCCGGGTCAACCAAAAATATATGGCCGAGTCAATCAGCAGAGTACTACTGCCACTACATATCGAGGCGTGGAATAAGTGGTGAAGTGCTGCCTGCGCTGGCGCACATTTTCCCGTAACTTCCGTTTTCATCACCACGAGTTGTAGGTATGGCGCGGCTTGCCGCACCAGTTTTGTGTGCCGCACCTTTTTTCGCCAGAGGCGAAACAACTTGCGCAGCTTTTTGTTTTTTGGAGGGGGGGGGGGGGTCTTTTTCGCCGCAGGCTAAACTTGTTTTGGGGTGTTTTTCGCCAAAAATATGTCCGCTTGTTGTCTGTTCACCATGTTATTTTGTCGTCATTTTAGTGCTACTTCCTCGCAAATTGCGTTAACATTCCAAGCCAGCCGCCACCACGCCTACAAGAGATAAAACGAGCGCGTAAGACGTACACCTTGAGCATTTATACGCATATATCAGATGTTGAAAAAACGGCCGCCGGCAGCCCTCCGGGGGGCCTCCTGCGGCGTCTGTGGTACCTATCGAAATCTTCGACCACTCGACGCACGCGAGGGCCAGCGTTGGATACCGGCGTCAAAAACAGGACGTGTCGGATTTAAAAAACTACCATCGCTCGAAAACCAATACGGTATTTTTCGGTATTTTCCGGTATTCCAGAAAATCGGATTCCGGCATCTTGCTTTCGGTATTTATCGGTATTCCAGAATACCAGGTTATCGAATACCGGTGTGCAAGGGCACGAGAGAAGCGTTTTTCGTTCGTCTTACGTACGTACTGACATAGTGATGCTATTTATTCAGGCGCACATTTCATGCCGATTGCGGCAGCTGTGACACCGATCCGGTACTGCTACCACCCTGTAAAAGCTTATCTACCGATGCACACGAGCACAAGCTGGGTGGACCGGGAGAGATCTCGCTATTTTTTTCGAGGACGAAATCTGGCGTGAAAATGAGAAAATGGCCTAAAATTGGCGGCGTAATTGCTGGATCAAAGCTACGTTCAATAGCCACGGTACACGGGATCTCTCCAACTCTACAGGCTGGTTCAAGGTACATAACCCTTGCACAACTGAAACAAAAACCCCACACTAATTCCAAGTAGTTTGTTCCGAAATATGTGGGACCAGTTCTCAAAGGTTAATCGCCGGAAAATTCTTCCCCGGCCAAAGTACACGCCGTTTTTCCGAGTCAGGCCATGGAACTTTGCACGCGTCTTCTGCAAGAAGTCCTTACGAAGAGTTCAACTATTACGGGGGAGCATAGTAAACAGTAGTAAATAGAACCTACGGTAACACAAAAAATATCTATATTTCCTTATTTTTACTAAGAATATCTGGTCCTATTTACTAGTGTTACTAGTGTTTACTATGGTCCCCCGTAATAACGTTGCTTTTTTTGTTTTTGCCTGCTTTTGTTTCTCGGTTTTTTTGTTGGCAAATTTGGACGGCCCGAATTAACGAGTATAAAATAAATTCAATTTGGAAAAAATAAAATTCAAATTCGCTTTTCATTGGTCAACACACGCACCAGCACCCAATATTATGCCCCGAGATCCTAATCTTTGGTGCTGGTGCGTGCGTTGACCAATGAAAAGCGGATTTGAAATATTTTTTTTCCAAATTGATTTTTTTCTTCTTCGTTAAAACGGGCCCTTAGACCCAAAGAAATCGGCGAAAAAAAATTAAACGCCGGTCATTCTTCGGGAAAGACATACGTAGCAATACGTGTGTAAAGTTTAAGGGTCTATCTCTTAAGAAACGGCGTGGACATTTGGAGTTTTGCGCGTAAAACGTGCAAATACAAGGCATTGCCTCGCAACCACTTAGTTTCAGTATATAGGATCAAGTTTTGGCGACATATTTTGCTCAATAGTGAACATACGCGAGTCAGACCTTCGATGTTTTGCGCCAAATATTGTACAGCGCCTGGAACCGAACTGTCCAGAAAACAAGAAAGAAAAAAAAACGTTTCCTTCTATATATGGAAACACCTGTTTTCTGCTATTGGCCGTATTTAAGGCCGATGGCTGGTCGGGGCACGTTTTCGCCACTAGCGCGAGCCATAGGGACCATCGTGTTTGTATACACTACTGTCGGGCGTGATCAAGGTTACCCACGCGGCCTACCGCGATGCCGTAGACGAGAAGAGAAGATAAAACACACCACCACCAAATACCAAACACACACACACACAAGGCCAGTACCGGTCGTCAGAGGCCCCGCCATAAACACCACACAGGACTGAGCCGTATCTTGCCGTCACGCTCCACCCTCATATATACGGCCAGTATCTTATCATCAAAGTCCGGGTCGTATCTTGTTGTCATAATCGACTGCCCCCGTAGGGAGCAACATCCACACTTCCAGCGACGAGACATACTAAATAATGCCTCGATACATAATACGAAACCCCACAATACACGAAACCCCCAAATACCCGCAAATCTGTATCAAGCTACCGCATACCACAGACCTGAACAAAAAAAAACGGTCATGTCACCCTCTTCCGCTGTTTCATGGCGGTCAGTGTGATGCCAATTTGTCCCATTCGAGTGTTAAGATGCTGCTGCCGGCGTTCGTGGGGGAGAGAATTTACGTCTTTTAGCTTGAACCAGCTCGTATATCGTACAAAGTTCCCCTTAGGGATTGTGGTTGCCCTGACATCCCGGGTGTGTCGCAAGCTGAAAAGGGAGTTCTAGAACACAGCAGGCGTTTTTCGTTCCTTGTATGCATGGACCAGCTACGTACTCGTATATACGTACCGGTAGCCACCGGGTAAGGACGAAGAACATATATAGGAGCTCTTGAAAGCTAAAGAAAAAAGAAGTACGTACGTAGCCACCGGGGCAAGCAACCGGGCAAGTGACATCGACCAGCCCAGACAAGTTTATAGTCAGTTTTATCGGGGAAAAAAAACAAAAGAACAAGCCAATATCGATCCAAACTTCCACCGCCCTGGAATACATGTACCAGTACTTCTCTGACGACTTGCACGAGCAAAGGCCGAGACCTAGGCGATCCCGTAACGCGTTTCGGGAACGAGATTTTTTGTCGCGAAAATCGCCTAAACTGGCGGTGCACTTGCGGGGGGGATCGAAGCTACTACGCATACGTTTGAAAAATAAAAATAATGCATTTTTTTTTAGATCGATATTTTCCTCCAAACTCATCTATGCAACCTTTTGGTGTGATGCTTCGATCGTCGGTGCTTACGGGTTGTGAGGGTTTTAGAGTGGTTCACAAATTGTGACAGTATGTTACACGCCACGAATTCGTTACCACCAGGTACATTTAAGTCCAACTGGACGGGTGGATGGTGGATGAGATGGATGGTAGATGGATATAGATTGAGTTTGAGATTGATGATTGAGATTGATGATTGAGATTGATGATCGAGATTGATGATGATTGAGATTGGTGATTGAGATTAATGATTGAAATTGATGTTTGAGATATTGAGGTAGTTACCTCCACCAATAGCGAGACAAACGCCAAGCCAAACAAGCCAACTACAGATCAGACCGCTGTATCGTGACTTTTGGTTGAGTTCCTTTGTGCGCGCTGTGCGTGCTGTGCCATTTGGAGCCTTCAGCACGGGGCACGGGGCCTGTCAAAGGCTTCACACATCGGACAGATATCTCATCTACAGATCAGATAGATCATCTACAGATAGACCATCTAGCATCATCTAGATCCTAACCTTCCGTTACTATATGTTGTGCAGGGTCTGTACAGTACAGGTCCAACCCAGGAACCATGTTCTAGATCATGCAGGTTATACGGCTCCCACCCGACAACATGAGCTAAATCATACAGATCATACAGATGCGCAGTACATCTGCCCTGACAGAGCTAGATCACGAAGGGGGAATGGTCTATCTGATCTGTCGGGGGCGTGATATGCCTTCTGTGATGATGAAATCTAAAAAGGAGAAGATCATCAGAGATCGGGAACGGTTTTGAGAACAATCTGCTGTTTGTCGTTCCCAAGATAATTAGGCGTTTTGGTTCATACCCTTTGACTCAAAGAACCCAATCTGATTTGCAGCAACGTGGCACTGTTTGGTTGATTGAGTGAGTGGGGATACCAAGTGGATAACATAAAACAAAACAGGTGTGTAAGATGTTCGGGTATCGTGTTTGTACACCCTTGGCAGGCGGTCATAGCTTGCGCTAGTAGTGCTTAAACTGCCTTGCTGGCGCTTATAAAGTGCAGGAGACATATTGTTGTTAAGAAATAGGCAACAGTAAATCCTATTGTCGCGATTAATATTTAGTACAACTGCAGCACAGCAGTCCTTATAGCTAATCAATGCTCAATAAAACCGAGTACTACCGAATAAGCAGAAACATCGCACTCGGCGATATCGGTCTACCTACTTCTTGTAAGTGACGTAAACGTGCGAACAACGCGGTGTAATTATATACGAGTAATGCGGGAAAATCACAATAGATATGCGGTGCAATAACCATCACGCACGTACAAGCAAGATTACGGGAAGAGGACATTGGGTTGACCATCGGGAAGTTGGAGCAGCTAGGCTTCCACGAGCAAACATCGGGGAACGTTGCTGTAGGTCGATCTCTTCCCGTATTATTGCTTTTGCATATGTACGTGATAGCCATTGCACCGCATAACTCGAACGTGATTGTACCGCATTACTCGTACCTAAAATACAGTACGCGACAGATGTTAAGAACCTGATAATTAAGAATTTGAGAGTGAGATTTTGGGGGGGAAATAAGAATGTGACCTCTTTGCACTGAAAATAGTGTGGAACACACCCAGTCTCAGATAAGAATTATAGTCTGGCCAAAATAAGAGATTCTTAACATCTGTCGCGTACTACTGTACACCGCATTGTGCTTGCGTACCCACTTCCAAGTGGTAGGTAGACCGGTCGCACAACGCTGACCGCGACGCTTCCGCTTAATGAGCAGCAGTCCATTCTACCGAGCGTAAGACAAGATTAGGGCTGCTGTACCGCAGTCGTACTGAACATTCCACCACGGAAATAGGCCCTGATAAAAAAAAAAAATGACGCGTGCTACGATAGAGGTAGCACTTTTTGGATCATTTTTTTTCTGAACGATCGGGTCCCTTAGGGCCCATCTTAACGAAGACAGCAAAAATTCAATTTGGAAAATATAATCCTATTTGAATGTGATTTCGCAAAAAAAAACTGGTTTGCGTCCTATGGGCAATAGTGAATTGCTCGTTCAAATATTTATGAAATAGAAAAAACGCAGCATGCGTCTCAGCGCCCAGGTGAAAAAAATCGACGAGAGGAGACGAGAGGAGACGAGAGGGAAAGCATGCGTCGACGCGTGCGCGCCGCCGCCAGCATACTTTTGCTTTTGACCGCCCAGGCTAGGAATCTATCGCTCTCAGGGTCTCCTGGGTGGGCGTAGGGATCCCTGGAACGCCACGGGCGAGACAGGGGCGGCGATTGTGTTATCGAAGTCTTGAGCGTATCATGCTGTTTTTGGGTCGATCGCTCGGTTTTTGATCGGGTTGGAGCATCGAGCTGGTTGAAAAGTTGGGATTGCGACCGCCATGATTGGTTTTGAGGCGCCACCGCCGGGGTACGCTGTGCTATTGTCTATAGGCGTGGGCGCGGCTGTTGTCCCGGTGGCCTCGGGTTGTGGTTCACGTGTTGTCGCCTCGGTCGTGGTCATCGATGCCACCAAGAAATGACCAGATTGTACCGGGGGCGTTTGCCCACCGTGGACATGCCGGTCCAAGTCGGGCCAACTCCTCAATTTGATTTGAATTCTTTGGAAAAGAAGGTCCTGGGACCTTCTTGGTTTTTTCGTCCAATTCAAATTGATTAGACCCCAAGATTCTAATCTTTGATGCTGGTGCGTGTGTTGACCAATGAAAAGCGTATTTGAATTTTATTTTTTCCAAATTGAATTTATTTCATACTCGTTAAAACGGGCCCTTAAGGGCCCGTTTTAACGAAGAAAAAAAAAAATCAATTTGGAAACAAAAAAATCAAATTCGCTTTTCATTGGTCAGAACCCGCACCACCACCCAAGATGAATCCCCCGAGATCCTAATCTTTGGTGCTGGTGCGTGTGTTGACCAATGAAAAGCGAATTTGAATTTTATTTTTTCCAAATTGAATTTATTTTATACTCGTTAATTCGGGCCCTTAACCCAATTTCGTCGTTTTTTTTCCGTTCTTGTGGTGAAATAGGTTTCCTTGTACAATTAGGCCATGGTATTTGTTCATCGGGTATCATAGCATTTTATTTTCCTCCTATGAAACAGTTTTTGACTTGCTATTAGTATAGAGCTCCTCAAGTGATAATAAGTAACCACCCTCAGAAGGCAAAAACATGGGGCACCTGTATGGTTTCCGATCTTGGATTGTACCAAGCGCGGGGGGGGGGGGGGTGTACACGCGTGTACTGACTGTTGTTGTTTTCCTTATGGTATGCACCTGTGCTGCACTGCACGTGATGCACTGCATGTGTTTAGGGAATAGGGAAAAAATCAGGGCCTATTTTCGTGGTGAAATGACGTATGGTAAGGTAGAGGTGCCCCATGTTTTTGCCTTCTGAGGGTGGTTACTTGAGTAACTTTATACTAATAGCAAGTCAAAAAATGATTCATAGGAGGAAAATAAAATGCTACCCAATGAACAAATTCTACCGTACCATACGTTATTTCACCACGAAAATAGGCCCTGTTTTTTTCCCTATTCCCTGACACATGCAGTGCACCACATGCAGTGCAACATAGGTGCATACCATAAGGAAAACAACAGCAGTCAGTACACGCGTGTCCCCCCCCGCGCTTGGTACAATCCAAGGTCGGAAATCATACAATTACCTTGAGGACTGAGGAGAAACTCCATTTTGTTAGGGATGTGAATCGGCTGTCTGTAAGTCGCCGACTAGTTATTAGTATAGAATATAGACTAGTTGGCTACCTGGTAGGTATTACCGCTAGTTACGTGCGGTAATTTGCGGAGTTGCTTGTCTTTGCATCTGGCTGGCTGTACCGCCGACTAGTTTTTAGTATAGACTTATTTATATTAGTTGGCTCCCTGGTAGGTATTACCGTTCGTTACGTGCGGTAATTTGCGGGGCTACTCGTCTTTGCATCTGACTATAATATACATAGCGCGTTTGTGGTTCGACCCGTGGTTGTTACTGATACAGACCAAGTCAGTTACGTGGCAAACTGACGCATGCTATCTTAAGGTATAGAGGTGTAAGCAACATGCCTTGTCTGAGAGTGGTCAACTTGATTATCTTGATTATAGTATAGGAGCTCTACTGCCTCACCCAAAACCTGATTGAACCCATTCAGAGCTGAAAAACGTATTCCACACTAATTCCAAGTTGTTTGTCCCCAAATACGTTGTTGGACCAGTTCTCAAGGGGTTAAGAGGGGGGGAAAAGCGGCTCCGGAGAACTTGCACGTACGTGCGAGTCTAACGGATCTGCAAGTACATTCAATAAGTGGCAAACTGACGCATGCTATCTTAAGGTATAGAGGTGTAAGCAACATGCCTTGTCTGAGAGTGGTCAACTTGATTATCTTGATTATTGATTATAGTATAGGAGCTCTACTACCTCGCCCAAAACCTGATTGAACCCATTGAGAGCTGAAAAACGTATTCCACACTAATTCCAAGCAGTTTGTCCCCAAATACGTTGTTGGACCAGTTCTTAAGGGGTTAAGAGGGGGGGAAAAGCGGCTCCGGAGAACTTGCACGTACGTGCGAGTCTAACGAATCTGCAAGTACATCCAATACGTGGCAAACTGACGCATGCTATCTTAACCCTTTTCGAACTGCAGTCCCGTTTTGGGAACAGACTACTTAGAATTAGAGTGGTTTGTCCCCATAACGGGACTGCAGTTCTACATGGGTTAAGGTATAGAGGTGTAAGCAACATGCCTTGTCTGAGAGTGGTCAACTTGATTATCTTGATTATAGTATAGGAGCTCTACTACCTCGCCCAAAACCTGATTGAACCCATTCAGAGCTGAAAAACGTATTCCACACTAATTCCAAGCAGTTTGTCCCCAGATACGTTGTTGGGCCAGTTCTTAAGCCCTTAAGAACTGGCCCCATGTATTTGGGGGAAAACTACTTGGAATTAGTGTGGGATTTTATTTTGAGTTCTGAATGGGTTAAGGGGTTAAGAGGGGGGGAAAAGTGCTGCCCAATGAACAATTCCATGTCCTAACAAAAACGTATTCCACACTAATTCCAAGTAGTTTGTCCCCAAAAACGTTGGACCAGTTCTTAACCCTTTTAGGACTGCAGTTCCGTTTTGGGGACAAACCACTCTAATTCTAAGTAAGTTGTCCCCAAAACGGGACTCCAGTCCTATAAGGGTTAAGGGGTTAAGAGGGGGGGGAAAGTAGAAAATGAAAATCGTTGCAACACAAGAATGAAATTCCGACGATTTTTGCACGGTTTTGGGGACAAACTACTTGGAACCAGTGTGGGATATATATTTTCAGCTCTGAACGGGTTAAGGAGCCCTGCCATTCAGATTGTTTTTTCAGCCAAAAAACGGTATACCGTATACCTCTATCGTAGCACCATCCAACTAATACGACACAACTAATAACAACTAGTCGTGCAGCCCAGCCAACTGCTGACAGCCCCTGTGACAGGCCTCGAGTTTGTAGGATAACTATAACTACACAGAGGTCAGGGCACAACTACAGTGTAGTACAACGGTTTCATTACGTGTTTGGAGGCTTTACAGGGTTAGGGGTGAAAGTTATCCCCTCCCCTCGCCCCCCCCCCCCCCCCCGCGCGAAGAAAAAAACGGAACAACACCGAAACTACAGCAATATCTACTACTGCTGTGTCTAGTTTCTGGCCTGTTAATTGTTAATTTATTCCACAGCAGTTCCACAAACTCGTCTTCAAAACAGTTGGCCCAAATGAGGACACATCATTGTCAAATAGTACAGCAATGATCCCTCTATAGTGCCGGTTGGGCAGTGCCGACTGCCCGCTATAGTGCCTGTGCAATCGCTTGAGAGATACGGGATTAATTAGTGTGGCAGTGTGCTAAGTAGTGCCGGTTGCCCGCGATAGTGCCGGTATTGTTGGCTGGCGCATACCTGCACTATAAGAGGGACCACTGCTGTAAACTTGGGTAAATATTACAATCCCGTCAGCAAGGATCTTTAAGGGAAGATTTTGTCTTGGAAGTAGGGAACGTGTGGTCTGCATTTCAGAATCGTGGTCCGCGATCGGAATGTTCTGGCAATTTTCTCGCTAGTTGCAAAAGCGGCGCAGCCACGTTTCTCGCGCGTTTCTGGTGAGTTTTGAGTCCAGTTTGGGGTCAGGGATAGAGCCCCCTACACAATTCGTTAGCTAGGATCTTCATAGGGGCGGGCTGTTCACTTCTCGCATTGCCTTGCGAACTAGGAAGCACTTCCTGGTGGGATCAAGGTACGGGCGTAGACCCAACCCAACCCCCAACCCCAACCCTAACCCTAACCCAAACCGGACCCAAAACGGACCAGAAACGGGCGAGAAACGCGGCTGCGCCGCTTTTGCATCTAGCGAGAAACTTGCGAGAACATTCCGAGCGCGGACCACAATTACGATATGCGGACCACAGGTACACCATTTTCAAGACAAAATCATGCCTTGAAGATCCTAGCTAACAGATTGTATGATGTACTCCAGGGACAAGGTTAGGGGTTGGGTTGGGTCCACGCCCGTACCTTGATCCCAGCGGGTGATTCCTAGCGAGCAAAGCAATGCAATGCAATACGTGAACAGCCCGCTCCTGTAAAAATCCTTGCTAACGGGTTGCATTAGAAGCTCGTAAACTATCACGTATAACGACGGAATCTTCCACACAACCAGTTCACTAGGAAATTTCTGCGAACTTTACTTCTATCTGGAGCGATTTTGTCAGTTCTCCAGAAGTATTTACCTTTCATTTCGTAGGATCATTCCAGGAAATTTCCCGGGATTTTCCAGCCACTAAGAGTGTGAGGGGGGAAACCGTGGTACGCAGGTTCGGAATGATAAAACATATATATACGAAATCGGCGCAGCCGCGTTTCTCGTGCGTTTTTGGGCCGTTTTGGGTCCGGTTTGGAGTCTCAGGGTTAGGCCATCTCTTGCGGCAAACTGATTTTATTTCCTAGAAAAAGAGGTTTTAGCATACTTGCAGGCGTGTTTGAACCGGGAACGGGCGAATCCGTCCCGCTTTTTCTGAAATCCCACCAGCTATTTTGACAGAGGCATCCAAACGCCGTTTGCCGTTTCTCCAGGATAGCAGTTTGAAAAAGTTGTCAACACACTCCAGTTTTCTCCAAACCAGTTTCGGACACGATTTATCCGAAACATTGGCCTCTTTTTTTTCGGATAAAACGCCGGTATTTATCTGGAAACCTCTTCCTGTTTTTTTTTGTCCGAAAATGACAACACCGTGACAACTTCGAACGACTACCCTGGAGAAAACAAGAAAGGGTCGAGATACTTCTCACGAAAGGGCCGGAAAGATTATGAGAAGGGCGAGCCCGATTCGGTCGGGCTCTAAGACCGAAAGCACGTAAAAAACACAGATTCGGATTTTTTTTCGGGTTTCGAAATGTTTTCGTAAGATATACCTGGTATAGCCTTAGGGTTGGGGTTATAGGGGTTGGGTTGAGTTTACGGGCGTGCCTTGGTCCCACCAGGAAGTGCTTCCTAGCTAGGCCCTACCAGGTATGATTTATGGCTCGCCTCAGGGGGTGTTAAGGTACCATTAACGCATAGAAACAGAGTTAAGGCTCGTTTGAAGAGCCACGCAGACAACTTGAAATTATAGTGGATTTGTTTTTGGCAGTACCAGGTACTTGTGCTTGCCTTGACGACGATTATCGCGGCTAAACATGACAAATTCAGACGCGACTCACACAATAAGGGAGCGAGATATATTTATTTATAACACGCTTTCGGCGCGCAGTGAGAGACATTTTCTTCGGAAAAGGGCCTATAATAGGGCGACTAGGGTCTCTGGCCTGTCCGCTGTATTAGGGAGTTCCAGACTAACGGCGTTTTTTTTTGCATGAAAATTGCCAGTAAGTCAGGGTTTAAGGCTCAAAACGGCTCTTAACGCACTCCTAACGCACTCCTCTCGGAAAAGGGCGTTAAGGCATTGTTAAAGGTAAACCTTAAAGGTTAGTGCCTACACTTCGCCTTGAAAATACGAATAGCCCGACTCCCGTAAGATCCTACCGGACAATCGGTCAACACTCCTCGATTCTGTCGTCAAACGTCAATTCTAAAAAAAGTGAAAGGTTGATCTGACGTTCGTTGTGATGGTTTTCGGTTTTCAGGTTTTTGGTACCGTGTCCTCTCAAGGTTCGGTATAAAGGTTCCCTCTCGAGTTAATACGTAGACGTTTTATTTTTTGCGTGTCGTATGATATGATACCAGGGGGCGCTTGTGCACGGCGTATGGTAAAACATGTGCTTTCAATGTTTGCTATGGTTCTCGTGTTCTCGCAGCCTTTGATATCGATATCGGAATGGACTTCGATGCGATACCGATGAAAACAAAGACTTAACCGATACAATTTCGATATTTGATAAAATGGAAGCTTTCGTTCAATGTCAGCATGAAAAAATATATATATATACAAGATTCCCCTTCGGGATGTTGGTCACTTCAAATCCCAGGGGTGTCGCAAGGTGAAAATAGATCGCACATGCTTCATAGTTCCCTTTTTGGAGCAAACCGTGGCATAGACTGCTGCTGTATTGTTGAAAGGAAAAAGTAGGAGCGACGGCCATTCCTACCGAAAAAAATGTCGCGAGATAATATCGTATCTGAGGTACAGTGGGCTCCCGGTGTTAAGAAACTTCAGTTTGGTGTCCAGGCCCAACGACTTATTTTGTTTCCGAAGTCGATCTAACTATTTTGTGTTGGATTTAAAGTCGATCCCACAGTGGTGAGCTGAATTTCTAAACCAACGTTTTCTACTGTTCGTGCCAATCTGAGCTCATTTTTCTTGGCACACAATTTATGAGATAAATGCAGACACCCACTACTACTGTATTTATTTGTGTTAAATGGTGATTTGTTATGTCGAGTAGATTCACGAAAAACAACTCGTGAATATTGACGATATTTTGTGAATTGACCTGAAAAAAGCGAAATCACGATATGCGGCATTTTTTTCGTCGTGGCTATTCTATACGGATCTGAGGTTTTGCTGGAATGGCATACATCAAACATACACACACGCATACACAATGAGAGACATAACACAGCAAACCAGTGCTTCGTTCGTAGCTGTCACAACTAGCCTGCTAGATCCCCCCTTCTACTCGTAGCTGTCCCGCGCACACTGCGGGGTCTGCAGTTTCTTCTGCTGTAGTACTGCTGTGCTGTGCTGTTCGACAAACGGCGCCTTGGCTGCTTCGCAGTTTGTAGCCTGGACTACTGTGGAGACATGTATCCGTAAAGTACAGCAGTAGTGCTACTTTCTGTACCAAAATACTCGTGTTCGTATGATATGTACGTAGATCGGCCTATCGTTGGAAAATAGAGAGAGGTCGTAGATATGATACTTCGAAGTCTGCATGCTGGTAGACACGTACTCTCGTAGATCCGTGTATTTATACTCTACGTAGATTCCCAAAAATTGGAACCGAATTACAAATCCACATGAAATTATCAAGCGTGTCGTACAACTGCTACTACTGCTGTACGCAGCCCAGACAGAGCAGACGCATGCGACATGGTATCAACTACTGCTGCACGACGCTTGATGTGTGCCTCGTTCCATGTCGGTGTGGTCCTTGTGGTCTCGTGCGTGGTGTGTGCTGTGTTCCGTTCATGTCGCGGGTCAAAAACGAAGCATCAAAATTCATAGGATGGAGAAACAGTCGTACGGCAGGTGTTTCATAGAGTCGCGAGGCGGTGCCAAGTCGGAACGCCTCCCCTGAGTTATTTGCCAGAATTTGCGACGTTGAAGGCCCAGAGCACGCCCCACGGGCCTCGGCCGGGACCCGCACTTGCGCCGTGGCGTACACGCGCCCCCACTGCGTGCCCCGCAGGCGACAGCGCGAGAAAAGACCCGCGGCCGGAGATGAAAACTAAAAGTATTCCGGGAAAATGTCCATTTGGTACCTAGACATATATATTTTCAAACACGGGGATGCCAGGCAATGCAGGGAAAAACATGTCCGATATTACGATATATATCGAAAGTTCGATATTCTGATATATCGATATATCGAAAGTCCGATATTTCGATATGATATCCAACACTAGGTTCGCGACGCTGGCCTATTTTTGTGTTTAGTATTATACAGGGGGGGGGGTACTCATGTCGTGCATGGCCGTAGTCGTACGACTACAGACCCTCCCATCCATACAACGCCGGGACGGAGCACGTTGGGTTTTCACCAACCAGGCAGACATTGCTTGCACCAAGCTCGAAGCGCCGCATGTGGTGTTGGGCGAGTCGCAATGAAGGGGGGGGGGCTTGTGCGCCGTGTATGAGACGTGGTACGGATATGCAGCGTTTGGTGCGATTCTCGGTGATATTTTCTTCTTACTTTTGGTCTATTAATACTTCGAAGTATACGTATGTCTATTAATATATAGAAATGCATTATACATGGTACCAAGGGGGGGGAGTGCTTGCGCACCGCCGTGTATGTTTTTCAACATCTGATATACGGTACAATGTGGATACCAGGTCCCCTTCCCCTAGATAGTACCGCCTCATTACACACAAGTTCAAGGTCAACCAGAGGTTGCCCACTCCGTTCCGTGAAGACCCGAGACACCAACCCACCTCGGTGTGTCCTCCACACCACAACCACATAAGAGAGAACCTGACAGGGGCTCCGCCCCACAACAATGTGATTCTCGACGTTGTATTACTTTTGTTTTTCGTGTGAGATGAGTTTCGACGAAATCCTCGATCTCAGAGCTGTTGTTTTTAACCTTTGTCAACATGACACCAAGAGGGAGAGCGATTGTGCACACGTGCACAATACGAGTATATTTATACCATCAGGGTTTTCAATACTTAACGTTTGTCATGGTTCTGAGCGATGTTTTATTTTTGTGTTTCGTCTACTTACAGATACACGACACCGAGGGAGGGAGCGCCTGTGCACCGTGTACAGCTTTTCAACGTTAGCTTTGACATGGATATCGACGTCGGTTTATGTTTGTGTTTCGTTCAAGATAATACCAAGGGGGAGAGCGCTCGTGCACTCGTGTACCATATAATATGTACGAGTATGGGTATTCAATATTCAACGTTTGGTATGGTTCCCGGCGATATTTTATTCTTGTGTTTCGTCTATTTTTAGATACCTCGTCTATTTTTGGTATACATTACACCGAGGGGAGGAGAGCTTGTGCACCGCCGTGTATGGCAGTTCAACGATTGGCATGGTTCTCGACATTGGTTTTTCTTTGTGTTTCTTACGACGCCGGGGGGGGGGGGGGGTACTTCATATTCATGCATGGCCCTAGTTGTATGACCATAGACCCTCGCATCCCCACAATGTCGGGACGGAGCATGTCGGGTGTTCACCGAACAGGCTGACATTGCTAGCACCAAGGGCGAAGCGCCGTGAGGTTTTGGGCGAGTAGGTGACCTACATACTACTAAGAACCGCCTCTGAGGCGGATTTGCATATGCATGACAGCTTCAACGCTAGGGGGGGGGGGGTGTATTCATTGTACTCATGTGATGCATAGCCGTAGTCTTATGACCATAGACCCCTTCATCCCTACAATGCAGGGACGGAGTACGCCCGACTTTCACCGACCAGGCAGACATTGCTTACGCCAAGCGCGAAGCGCGTGAGGTGTTTGGCGAGTCACATGAAGGGCGAGCTGCATCCTGCCAAGAACCGCTTGTGAGGCGGACTTTCTTACCCATGGATGCCATGCATGGCCGTAGTCGCATGACCATAGACCCTCGCATCCCTACAATGCCGGGACAGAGCACGTTGGGTTTTCACCGACCAGGCAGACACTGCTTGCACCAAGCGCGAATCACCGTGAGGTGTTGGGCGAGTCGCACGAAGGGGGAGCTGCATCCTACTACAGTACGTAAGAACCGCTTGTCAGGCGGACTTTCATGCATATGAATGACAAGAGTCGAAGCAGGAGATANCGTACTCATTTGTTGCTTGCCTTATTCATTTGACCATTGACCACGCATCCCTTTCGAGACGGAGCACCGTTCCTACTCCTACCAGAGACACCTCCAACACTTGGGCGCTCATTACGTTGTTTCCATATATTACAGAGAAACCTTTTGCTAATCTTATCCCCTTCCTGTTTCGCCGCCTGTGGCCACCATCTATCTCCTAAGATAGCGATCGTTTTCTCGCTACTATTTAGTGTACCAAACTGCTCCATGTCACACTCGTCTATTTTTCTCATCTCCTCCTCGGGGGGGGGTTGTTTGCCCGTGTATCGTCTTTCAACGTTTATTAATGGGCAGCGGCCAAAAAAAGGTATACCTCGTCCATTTGCGGCCAAAATCAGGAACATAGTTAAAACCAAGTCAAAAACGCACTCCACGTGCGCTGCCATTGGTCCAAAACTCGTTGTACAAGTTTTTGCCTCTTCAAAACCCAGGTATATCTGATTTTGTCTACTCTGCTTGACTTTCACCTTTTTTTTGTCGTTTTTAAGCCAATCAGAGGCTCTTCATAGTTCCACCCTATGCCCCCTATACAAATGCCAACGTACACGGAGACCCCCTTTTCCCTTCGCACCTCGCACTACACGCCACTCGAGCGACACACACACATATCTGCCTGCACACCTCCGCCGAAAGAATACGAGATAGAAGGCTCCCCTTCGGGATTGTGGTTGACTTGGAATACCAGGGGTGTCACAAAAGTTGAGAAGGGAATACAGCAGCAGGCGTTCGTTCCTCGTACTATTAATAGCAGCTACTCGTACGTAGCCACCGGGCGAACACGAAGAGCATGAAAAAACTCTACTTTGCATTGCAAGTATAGGAACGGCAGGTTCGTGGGGTGCGTTTTAAACTTGATTTTAGTATGTACCTGTTTTTGGCCCCGAACGGACCAGGTGTACCTGTTTTTGGCCGCTGCCCTTTATTAATAGTACGGTTCTCGACGTTGGTTCATTTTTGTGTTTCGTATGATACAAAGGGGAAGAGCTTTTGTGCGCCCGTGTATCTTGCGCACGTGTATGAGTTTTCAACGCTTGGTACGGTTCTCGGCGATGTTTTTTTTTGTGTTTCGTCTACTTTTAGATATATTGTAACGAGGGGAGGAGTACTTGTGCACCGCCGTGTATCGCTCTTCAACGTTTGGCATGGTTCTCGACTCTCGAAATGGGTTTCTCTTTGTGTTTCTCATGACATCAACGGGGGGGGGGGGGGGTGGCACCGCCGTGTATGGCTTTGGGTACGTATAATATGTACGTATGGTTCTCGACACCTATGATATATATGGCTTGGGCGCCTGGAACATGAGCTCAGTATATTCGGGAGCAGACTGCCGTACGTAGATGGGCCTGGGGTTCCTGGCCGGGTGACAAGCTATAGTGTACGATACTGGTGTAGTACCGGTACCTTACTTGTGCATACCAGATACCCTCAAGAAAGCATCTACTCTTGTGTACCAGGTACGTACGACCACGCGAGTATATAGCTTCATCTATAACAAGCAACAAGAAGCAACTGCTGCTGTACGAGTAGACTATACGGCAAGCAACGAGCCCTCGATTCCCTCTGGCGCCAGCTGGCCTCCATACACGAGGGCATGCTTGCTCGCTGTTGTGAAGTGTGAAGCGTTGGGTGCCTTCGCCTCCCCCGTCCCCTTCCTTGTGTTTTAGGTCAATCCTGGTCATCGTGTCATCGTTCATTCATTGTGCGCCTCGTTTGCTTCTGAACAATAAAGATGTCAGAGTACCGAGACCATGATCTGTGTTCTTCACGTAAAACTGTCCCGTCTATCGTACATACCTATCGACATGCAGCACATCTACTACTGACATTGCTGTTGTTAAAATATATAGCTGTACCAGGGTATACATACGACGCCAGTTGCCAGACATGATGGGCTACATACGGGCTACTGCTGCCCCCCTTTCTCCTGCTGTTGTGCTCACTAGCCGTGTGTGGCTCTATCCTGTACGTACAGAGCACAGACTAGCTCGGGCTCTTGACGCCGCAGTTCAACCAGGGGGTTCTACGAACCAACGCGTCAAATCAACACCATATAAGTACAAGAAGTCACTCATGTATCCGCCACACCTGGTGTCATTCCCACTACCACTATCCAACATCCACACCCGCACCTGTACATGAATTCCCCGCACGTGTTGCACTGGAGGGAGAAGGGGATCATCATTCGTACACCGATCTGTTTCTCGAGATCACGTTTCATTCGCGGGACTTTCTTCGGATCGAAGTCCGGCGGGAAGTACTTGTTCAGCACCTTGCGCTCGCCCATGTTGGAAGATCAGCTGCCTCGTCCCTGGAGGGACGGGTACGGTCTACTAGAGGTACTAGAGGTGTTACTAGAAGAGGAGTTTGCAGAGAGAGTTTCCACCGCGTTGCCTCTCAAAAAGGTTTGACGAGAATACTGAAGGATCTTCAATCAGGGGTTGTTGCCTTAAATTCCCCCGAAAAAAGTTGGCAGACGAGAAATCACTCTGTCTGACCTACTGCTACCGCTGTACTTGCGCAGTTGTACGTCACAGCAACCAGAGAAGGACATGGCGGTTTCAGAGGCGGAAGCTATCAAGGACCTCGCGGACGAGGAAGTGGAGGACTTGCGAGAGACGTTCCGTACATTCGACAAGGTGCGCACACAACCCACTCACGCCCTCAAAAACGCAAGCTTTTTTGTTTTTGTTTATGTCACGCACTCTGCCCGACTGAAATTGTCAGTCGTCTGGCCAGCGGGTCCGCCGCCTATACCCTGCTAGACCCTTCTTCAAGCTGCTTCCTTTCGTCACGCTAGCTGCGCATCTCCGATCGCTTCAGATCCCCCCGTGCTCAATGGCGGGACTGGCGTACAGCAGTAGGTCGATGTCCTTGTTGTTCAATCAATTTGTACGCGTAAAAATATTTCCTTTTTTCGGGAGGCAGGATCAAGCGCCGGGCGCCGAGCGCCGTACCGTTCCTCCCAACAGCTTGCCCCTCATGTTCGGAAATGTAATGTTCGTTCATATATTAATATCAATAACCAAACAGTCCTTATATTTTCGGACAGAGAGGTACCGAAAACACCTGTTTCTTGTCGCACGTGCTGTTTTCTACCAACATGTACCATATATGTAAAGACCCTTCCTATAATATTTTTAGTATATATACGATCCTTATATTTTCGGACGGGTTTGGTTTAATGTTTCCTCTTCTTTTCGCCTTTCGTGTGGCAAGCTTGGGTGGGGCGGTGCGCCAAGCTTGAGCTTGAGGAGTCAATATGGGAAGCACCTCCTGCTGAACTGCTGCTGCTGTATTATGTAGGTAGTGTACGGATCGTACCTTGCTGTATTGGCGGGTGTCTCTCTGTATATCGGCGAGGCTGGCTCGCTGCTTCGACCACCGATCGTTCAGCATTTACGCCGAGGAACCGAACCAAAGCCGAGCCTAGATGCATGATATGATATGACGTCGTCTAATTTCTTCCGTTGATTCAACACGTATGATACAGCAGTAGTTGTTGTCGTTGTTGCTGTTGTTCCAGCTGTTTTGCTGATTCTTCCCAACACTAAGTACGGTATCGAATGTCCGTAAGTTACTGATGATGATGCAGATTTTGGTAGAGGCAGTCGTGCAACGAACGCACCGTGCATTCATGCTGCTGCTGTACTGGTATGTACAACATTTCGGTACCTACTGCTGTTTGTACAACCTATCACTGCTGCTGTAGTAGTATTAGTATTTATATAGTATTAATCTAAGGTCGCTACACGTACACGAGACGGAGGGCGCACATTACAGGTACGTACATCCCAGATGATACATCCTACATCCATAGAAATAACATTAAAAATAACGATGTACTCGTATACCAGGTACCAGGGTAAATGAAAAACATATTGCCTGCTGGATAAAAACTACGAAGTATAATACCGGGTATGATACGTACGTAAGCACGAGGTATATACTAGTCGCTCAACCAGAAGAGTATTCCTGTCGTTTTCTGGGAAGTCTGTCAGACGTCGAGAACTGCTTAGCCGCCGCCTTGCCGGTCTGCAACACATTTACAAACTTTTGAAAGGTTTTTTATTATGGAGTTAAGGAACGTCAAATGTGGCGCCCAAGCCGACCGGAGAACTTGAGGTTTCTAGAAAAATACTCCGGGCATCCCCCCTCCCGTCTATTCAAACCAGGTACTGGCTGGACAGCAGCAGTATTTAGCTGAGTGGCAAAGTTACGTACAAACCTGTTTTTTCACAGATAAGACACACGCTCCCTGAATTCAATATGCAGCCTAATATTGTGTTCTCATACGGGATGTACATCCTGCATGTTGTTGTTGTTGTCTTCACATTAAAAACCGTGCCGGTCTCTCTATCCAGTACCTCCATCTGTCCGTACTAATCCAACATCCTGCACGATGAGGACATATAAAACCCGTCAAGTACGCGCGATCGAAGTATCACACTCAGCTACGGACGCTTGCTACGATGATAGACATACTGCTGTAGTACTTTTTGGTTGAAAACGCTTCTGGATGATCGAACTCCTTGTCCCTCCCTTTCTTTCTTTCTTTCTTTCTTTCTTTCTTTCTTGTGTTGCGATAGTGTTCGTTGTGTACTTGAGCCATGCGATTGTAACATCGGTTAATAATAGCACTTTTATTTTCCTCCAAAATCCGTTTTTGACTTGCTATTAGTGTAGAGCTCCTCAAGTGACCACCCCCAGAAAAAATAGCATGCGTCTACGTACGCGTACGACTACGTAGCAAAGATGAGTTTCGACGAAATCCACGATCTCACAGCAATTGTTTTTAATATTTTTAATATGTATCATTCAGCAAGTACAGACGTACAGACACGCCCGCAGTTTTTATATTACGCAAGATAACACACCCCCGCGAACGATATTCGAAGCTGCTTTTTCTCCACGACTGGGGACGTGGCAAACGGTAAGCATGCCGGGCGGTGCGTCGATCAATATTTCAATTTGGAAATATCGCGACCCACGAGATATTTCCAAAGCCGCCGCGTTCGTTGTTTGCGCGCCCCCCATGGCAGGCTTTTGAGATCATCGGCTCGGCTACGACGAAACATTGTCGCAGGGAGTTTTGTTTCCCTTGCGTGCTTACGTGCTTACACGGCTCGTACACCCGCGTCTACGAGAGGTCCAACGTGTTATTTTACCGCAGTAGTATGTAGGTGGTCCCTCTATAGTGCCGGTTGAATAGTGCCGGTTGCGCCGCTTTAAGGCGCCTGTGGAGTCGCTTGGCACAAACATATGGGATTCACCAGTGTGGTAGTGTGCGGAGTAGTGCCGGTTGCCGCTATAGTGCCGGTTTTGTTGGCTGGCGCATACCGGCACTACATATAGAGGGATCACTACGTAACTCGTACTGCTATACATGCAGAGGGGTCACTACGTACTACTGCTAACTGTTGTATACCTGGGCTGTGTTATGCCACTCTGTCTGCAAATGCAAGAAACGTTTCCGGACGAAGTTGATGATCCTGGCACCAGGCGTATGTTGGTACATTAACCTGTACTAAACAAGCAGAAGTATGGACGTACAGCAGGCAGCAGGCAGTAGGTACTCGTGTCTCCTGTATCATACCGACACACTTACCGTAAAGGTTGCCTCGTTTCCTTTCTCTGTCCGTTCGACGATTTCGCACCCTCCCGTTATGGCGACAAAAACACCTTTTCGTTCCTTCTTTTTTTACATGTATTATATTCGCCCTTGTTTCCCCTCTCCCTCAAGTAGTCGGAACTCATACCCGGGGTCACAAAGTAGGTGCGGTTCGTGGCTTGGGGTTTTATCGCGAGAAGACTTCCTTCAGCCCTTTC
This sequence comes from Saccharina japonica, assembly GCA_008828725.1. NCBI lineage: Eukaryota > Phaeophyceae > Laminariales > Laminariaceae > Saccharina > Saccharina japonica. Next base: position 1,322,313 of record MEHQ01002178.1, read on the forward strand.
TCTCGTCGACCCGCATCGAATTGCGCCTCCACCCACGCTGCTTTTAACAGGCGCTCTCAGCAGTTGATCCTGCTATTACCGGTATGTCGTAATTATTATTTTAGCAAATAAACTCAGAAGCCTGACCCACTTGGGATTTGAACTCACGAAATCAATCAACTCTACGAGTAGCAGCATTCGAGGGTACCACTACCGTATTAATAGCCACTAGCCCACCGGGGCGACTTGGACCTTGGAAATAGAGTCAGTCAGGTTTAGGTTTCTGTACAGCAGTGCAGTAGAGTACGCGACAGCAGTTAATAATCCACTTTTTTGGCTAAGCAAGGCTCGCGGCTTGCTGCTGTGGCGTCAACGTTCAGCATATGCTCATTATATACGATTTAGAATGGCGTTCCTCGCTGAGCACAACTTATTAGCTGTAGATGCTGAGATTCTTAAAATCCCGAAAAATAAACGCAGCCTGGAGTTCTTAACTCTAAATTCTTAGTGACACATGTCGCGTACTCGTACTATGGGGGGCCATAATAAATTTAATACTACGTAGATCATTATGTGGGAATGATCTATATCATCTGTCCGAGTGTGAATCGCGTTTCCTCACAAACGTTGCTGGCAGCTTTCAAGGGTGTTTATTTACACTGTACAGTACAGGACACCTATTAAATACTAAGAAGCAGGAAATCTGGTCCAGGCTGGATTTCTTATTCGAGAGAGAGTGATTTCTGCACTAATTTCAAGATAGCGACTCCCGATTTTCACATTTTCCTCTAAATCTCAGCCTTGCTCCCTTATTAGCCTGTTTCTTATTACGTGTCCTGTACTCTGCTGTAAGCGAGGTTTGTTGAAGCCGTTCTGGTGTACGTATAAATGTACGGTCCTCTTTTCGCTGAATTCTCGCCCTTGAAGACCCGCAACCGCAAAAGCAACACAGCAGGCATTGTGGCCGCATGCATCACCCCGGAATAGGCCGCCCGACACAACAACAACAATAACAACAACAACAACAACAACAACAACATCAACAACAACAACAACAACAACAACAACAACAACAACAACAACAACAACAACAACAACAACAACAACAACAACAACAACAACAACAACAACAACAACAACAACAACAACAACAACAACAACAACAACAACAACAACAACAACAACAACAACAACAACAACAACAACAACAACAGCAGCAGCAGCAGCAGCAGCAGCAGCAGTAGTTGCGTTGGCGATTGTACCTCGCTGCGAAACATTCGTAGTATTCGCATTTCGTCCGGTAGGATATTTCCGGGAAATTTACAGGTCACTAATACGAGTAGTGTGGTCAGGTTTGGTGTAAGGGGATCTATTGGGCCCGTACCTTGATCCGGCATGTTACCGGACGATCTGTGAATAGTCCTCCCAGGCAATTTCCAGTGCGACAAAGGAAGGCCACGAGTCTCTCGCCTGGAACGCGCCGGCGGAATTAAATTGGACCGATGTCGCCCTTGTAAAATCTTCCCCGCCGGCGCTTCTAATATTTATTTCCCCCATCGATATCCAGCGCGCCCTGTGATCGCGCTGAGCCTTTTATCCTTTATCGTAGAGAGACTATTGATATATGGATATTAATCACTAGTAGTAGCTCTGTGGTTACACAAAACAACGTACGGAACGGAGATACTACATCGCAAATGGAGTACATTATGGAGATTAGAGAATGGACAATGAATGCAATGCGACGAACGTTTTATTTGTATGCCCCCGGATCTGAGTTACGCCTATAAATATGTATGTACTGACTGGTGTGCGTAACATGTCGCACGTATGTACGCGTACGAGTATTTATCTATACCTGGTAGATGAGCGAGCGAGAAAGAGGAAAGAGGTATGATACCTTTATCTTGAATTGTGTGTGTTGTGCGCCTTATCTTCCTTTCTACCCGTCGACATCCAGCACACCCAGTGTCTGTGCCGATTCTTCATCCTAGAGAGATACCAGTTATGTGGTCACAAAACTACGACACAGAGATACTACGCTGCAGTTAGTAAGCAAGAGCAGACAATGCAATGCCATATATATATATATATATTTTTTCCTATCCCATTTATTATCTTCGCACTTCCGTCTTCCTCCCTCCCTAGTCGTAACTCAGATCCGGGGTCACAAAGTAGGCTCCTCTCCCTCCTCCCCCACTACGGTTCTTGCCTTGCATTTTTATCGCGCAGAGGGTTCAGCCTTCCCAACGCTCGTCGATTTTCATCGAATTTTGCTAACTCACGCTCTCGCGCTTTCCGCTATTCAAGATATTTTTTGCAAGAAAAAGTCCCTACGAGCATGCACTCGGCGGGGCTCGAACTCGCGATCTCGACACTAACAGGCTTCGTGGTTACCTGCTAGCCCACCGGGGCGACCGGCTTATATACGACAGGCAAGACCTACCCTGGTAGCAATCCAGGTGCATGGTAATCAATCGGTCGAACCCACTGCTGCTGACGTGTTTTGTTTCATACGTACATCTGATACTAAATGCCGCTACAGCAGTACTCGTAGTATTAATACGAAGTAATTTTGTAAAGAAAACGGCATCGTCACATGAACGCACGTTACGTCACCTCCCAAGGGCCATGTACTACGTACGAGTACTCTGCTGCAGTAGTAGTAATGTGCTACTGCTGCTGCTGCAGGTGCTGCAATTTCGCCTTTATTGCACGCCTGAGCTGTTGGAGCTTGTGTGTGTCCTCCACATTAAACCGTCATTTCTACCCGTCGACGGGTGAACAACGAGGCGGCACTACCGGCCTTCACCCACAAAATCGTACCAGATGAAGTACCAAATATATTATGATTTCTTGCTAGTTTTACGTGTTTTTGGGTGTTTGTTTTAATCGAACCACGAGAAGCCGCTGACCGAACCGAACCCTAACCCTAACCCCAACCCTAGTCCAGGCTAAGGCTCGACCCGTGCGCGGCTTCGCCGCGCGTTTTGGACGATCTGAAAACAAATGTGCGGACCGCTACAAAAACCGTAATGTATTTTGTACTTTATCTGGTACGATTGGTGGGTCAAGAGGACTGGCAACGGATACTGGTGTCAACAACACACACATCCGGCACCCAGCACACTGCACTGCAGCGTAGTTTTTCTGTGTCGCAGTTTTGTGACCCCATAATTATTAACTGGTACCTCTGTACGAAGGATGAAGAATCGGCACAGACACTGGGTGTGCTGGATGTCGACGGGTGGAAAGGACGGTTTACTGTGAAGAACACACACACCCAGTGTCCGTGCCGATTCTTCTTCCTATAGAGACACAAGCTCTCTGCTGTGGTATCAAAACCAACCACGATTGAGAGAGATGCTACACTACCTGTAATGCAGTAAGCAGAGTAGGCAATGCAATGCCATGTCATTGTTGTGTCATCGTATCGGATACGACAGGCACGACATACACAGAGCTGTAGAGCTGTGGAGTCCTGGATTATATTGAAAACATTGATTTATTAATATTGCTCGTATGCCTTGTAAGGGCCTCGACGGCAGCAGCAGTCCCTTTGTTGTTGCTGTTGTGCTTCGCCACCAACGTCCCCCAATTCGGATGACATACTACTGTGTAGACTGCCGTAGACGATTGCATGCTCTTGGTTGGTGTCATCACTTCTTACCCGTTGTTGCTCTCGGTGTGCTGCTGAGACAGCAATGCCACGCTGCCCGTACGCACGCCCGAGGATATTTTCGATGAACAAAACGCTGCTGTTGGCGTTCGGGCGTCATATTGAAAACATGACGGAACTTCAAGCAGCATCGGCCACTTCAAGCAGCGCGGGCTGCTGGGCCTGCGGACAACGGACACCACATTTACCGTCCAAATGTCCAAACTACAGCAGTACTTACAAAAGTGGGCACCTCGCAATAAGGCAGTCATTAATAACGCTAAATTACCGTATATGCCACTGTATACCACACCCCCTCGAACGAATTTCAACGCTGAATTTCTCGACGACCGGTCAAGCGCTAACCCCGAGCGACCCGTATATGGAAAGATGTTGACGAGATGCTCCGAAAGCCGCCAATTTTCGTTGTCTGTGCCCCCCTGGTTATGGAGAAAATTCGCTTTGAAATTCACCCCAGGGGGTGTGATATACACTGGTATATACGGTAGAGACAAGGCAGGCCAAATCGGCTTGTCCCGATTTCAAACTCAATATTATATATGTATGGTGTCCAACCGATTTCTCCCGCTTTAAGCCCAGTTTAGGCCTTATCGCGAGCGATTTTCCCTCTTTAACCCATTCAGAACTGAAAAAAAATGTCCCACACTAAGTCCAAGTAGTTTGTCCCCAAATTGGTGGCACCAGTTATTTACCCCTTAAGAACCGGTCCCCCGTTTTGGGGACAAACTACTTGGAATTAGTATTAGTGTGGAATCCTTTTTTCAGTTCTGAATAGGTTAAGGGGTTTAAGGCCGGTTTAGGCATTTTCCCCCGAGTTGAGACATGTGTTGCCTTAAATCGGGATTATCATCGGGATACGGCTAATGTATCATAGCAATAAGGCAGGTACAACTAACCGCTGCGATACTGCGGGGTGCCCACTGCTGTACCCGATATGCCTCCAGTAGTGGACAAACACTGTTAGTGGATCTTCCTAAGGTAGCTAATTAGGCACCCTGATTGGCCAAGCAAGCACTGACCACACTGGCATAGGGTTAGGGTTAGGGTTCGGTCTGAGGGTCAACATACTACTACCAAGACAAAACCCCCATTCTAAAGATCCACTGTCACCCTTTGTCCACCCCTCCCGATACGGTTGAAGTCAGGGGTTCAAGTCTCCGTATTGAGATTTTTATTCTCAAATGACACCAACTGCTGCTACTGTCGAGAGCGCCTGTTATAGCGTGGGTATAGGCACAATTCGACGAGAGTCGACGAGGGAAGCAAGTCCTGAAATATTCTCGAGATAAAAATGCAAGGCGCGTATATACCGCAGTGGAGAGGGAGAAAAAGAGCCTACTTAGTGACCCAAGCTACGACTAAGAGGGAGGGAGAAAATAATTGCGAAAATAATGCATGGGGTGGACAAGAAGAAAGAAGATACTGGTACCACCCCCGCCGTGGTACCGCCGTAGCCGGCGTCCCCGGTAGAATGACGGGTTAATCTCGTCCCTGTTAGGGCCACGGTCGTGGGTCCGAGCCCCCCCGAGTGCATACTTGTGCTTGTAGGGATTTTTTCTCGCAAAACAATATGTTGACTATTAATAGCGGAAAGCGCAAGAGCGTGAATTAGCAAAATTCGATGAAAATCGACGAGCGTTGGGAATGCTGAACCCTCTGCGCGATAAAAATCAAGACACGAACCGTAGAGGGGAGGAGGGAGAAGAGCCTGCTTTGTGACCCCGGATCTGAGTTACGACTAGAATGGAGGGAGAGGGACAGAAGTGCAAAGAAAATAAATGGGATGGAAACTAAGGAAATAAGTAACACGCACGATAGCACGCCCCCTCGGTCTATGTACAAAGGTGAGTTTCTCGACGACGGCGAGAGTGCAGACACCGAGCGATACGTCTATTTTGGAACGGCCTCGACTACAGGCAGCAGTAGTAGAAATTTCCAAGTCCACCGGTTGCGTGTGCCCCTCTTGTTTTATAGAAAATCGGCTCGTAAGTTCGTCCCGGGGAGTGTGTTATCTTATATATGGATTACAGTACACGGTACTCTGTATCAAATATGTAAGGAGACAGCACTTTCGCCCCTTGACAAGACAGCAAATTAACTGGCCTTGGTTTTCCTTGACTGGCACTAAACTACTGCGTATTAATAGCATACTATCATTCCTGGGTCACATATGATGTCAGGCTCTTCTCCCCCCTCCCCACTACTATGGCTCGGTAGTGTACTGCTGCTGTCTTCAACGTGTTAGTACTTGTCGTGGTTTTGCGTCCACAGAGCTTGTATCTTTCTATATAGGATGAAGAATCAGCACGGACACTGGGTGTACAGGGTGTCGACGGGTACAAAGAACGGCTTAATGTGAGGAACACACTAAAGGTGTGAGGAACACACTAAAGGTATCGTATACGTTCCTTGTTTTTGACCCTCTTGCGTCGCACCTGAGAGATCAAGGCATATCCCCTGCCTGTTATGGTCTAAAGCCTAAAAATATAAAAATCTGGGTAATTGCAGCCCATACCCCCCCGCCCCTCACAGGCGGTTCTTAGCAGGATGCAGCTCACCCTCCATGCGACTCGCCCAATACCTCACGGCGCTTCGCGCTTGGTGCAAGCAATGTCTGCCTCGTTGGTGAAAACCCAACGTGCTCCGTCCCGGCATTGTAGGGATGCGAGGGTCTATGGCCATACGACTACGACCGTGCACGATATGAGTACCCCCCCCCCCCCCCTCCCCATGCCCGCTCCTGTGCTGTTTTGTTCCTTGTCACTGAGTCTAGCAGCCGCGCACCCACACCTCGTCCCCCAAAGTTATTACATGCGCCCACTGTTTTATATACTACTAATACTGTTGTACTAGTTACGGAGGCTTATTTTAACTAGAACCAAATTGTGCCAAATTGTCCTTAAAACTAGTGTAACTACCCACTGCAGATCCCGAAAAAGACATACAATATGTCGTTGGAAAGCTCTGGAGCTCCTGGAGACAGCGTGTTAGTGTGATCCTATGCTACCTCATTTGACCGAGGAGGAATCTGAAATATATATGAGAGATGTAATATTTTTGGAGGGAAATTCCAAAAACATACCCAAAACGGGTACGGATATCCCACGTTCAGTTTCGAGAGTTAAAGGTTGATACTCCGCCTCGAGCAGTTGTATAATCATACAATCAGGGTTCGCCATTTTTTTTTTTTTTTTGTCGTGCTTGTCGAATTTTGCGGACAACGATGAAAACAAAAAAAAAAATGAGCACGACGTCGTGGGCTTTGCCGTCCTGTTTGTCTTTTGTTGTCTTGCTCATTATTTCGCTAGATTTTTCAGCTTTAGTTGGCAAATTGTTTCGTTGGCGAGATAATTCCATACTTGACTCGCCATAAGTCGACTGCCACGTGTGGGTTTTTCATTGTGCTTGTTTGAACGAAACCCTGTTAACGTTGCGCTCAATTTGCGCTATCGTTTGCTGACTGGGTCAAATTATTCACCGATACCTCGAGAGGTTCTACTAACTATGAGCCTCCGTAATATTTAGTGCCACTACTATATGCTTGTCGCCTACTAGTAGAGCCGACCCACCGACCTATGACCCTAACCCGAACCCGAACCCTATGCCAGTGATACACCAGTGATCAGTGCTGGTATGCTGTGCTTGGGCCGGCTTGGACACTGCTGTGCTTGGCGAGACTCTATTCATCTATTTATAGGTTGATTCTGCCACGTGTAGTAATGTAGTAATTGTATACGACACGTACCTGGTACAAAACAGCAGTAGGTGCATATATATGTGCATATCGTTATACGCGCCACCATGGGCGCATGTAGTATTTCACCTCGTCCCCTGCCTTCTGGCTGTCGACTGTCGACAGACCTCTCACTCTGTCGTGTCAGACCTTGAGACCTTGAACCTTCCGTTCTGTCGTGTGTGTTGTCCCGTTATTTCTACCCGTCGACACCCAGCACACCGAGTGAGTGTCCGTGCCGATTCTTCCCCCTAATTGTTGGTAAAAACGTAAAAACTACTGCTGTGTGCAAGCAGCAGTATTGATAGTACGATACACGATACTAAGGGACTAACGCTACTGATTGGTTGATTGGGCCTCTGATGGCCTGATTGGCTTGCGTAGGGTTAAGGTCAGGGTTACTTCTAAAAAAAAAAAAAACGTCTTGTGCTCAGTGCACAGCAGTGACACAGTGTTAATTAACCATTTTACTCGAATGACGTGGTAAGCTACAAGCTGTAAGCCACCTCTCTTTTTTTTGTTTTCAGGCTTCTGGCGTCCCCGGTGGAATGACAGGTGAACCTCGTCCCTGTTAGAGCCAAGGTCGAGAGTTCGAGCCTCCCCGAGTGCATACTCGTGCTCATAGGGACTTTATCTCGCAAAAAAATATCTTGAATAGCGGAAAGCGCGACAGCGTGAGTTAGCAAAATTCGATGAATAATCGACGAGCGTTGGGAATGCTGAACCCTCTGCGCGATAAAAATCAAGGCAAGAACCGTAGTGGGGGGGGAGGGAGAAGAGCCTGCTTGGTGACCCCGGATCTGAGTTACGACTGTGGAGGGAAAGGGACAGAAGTGCGACGATAATAAATGGGATGGAATAAACAACAAAAATGCTACCCATTGGTTGACTGGGCCCGATTGGCTTACGTAGGGTTAAGATCAGGGTTAGATATAAAGTCTTGTGCACAGTGCACGGCAGTGACACATAGTAGTGTTAATTAAGCAACCATTTTTTCGAATGACGTGGTAAACTACAAGCCACCTCTCCTTTTTTCCTGTTTTCAGGCTTCTGACGTCCCCGGTGGAATGACAGGTGAATCTCGTCCCTGTTACAGCCCAGGTCGCGAGTTCGAGCCCCCCCCCGAGTGCATACTCGTGCTCGTACATAGGGACTCTTTCTCGCAAACAATATGTTGACTATTAATAGCTGAAAGCGCGAGAGCGTGAGTTAGCAAAATTCGATGAAAATCGACGAGCGTTGGGAATGCGGAACTCTCTGCGCGATAAAAATCAAGGCACAAACCGTAGAGGGGAGGAGGGAGAAGAGCCTGCTTTGACCCCGGATCTGAGTTACAACTAGGGAGGGAGAGGGACAGAAGTGCGACGATAATGAATGGGATGAAACAAACCACAAAAGCATGCTACCCATCGGTTGACTGGGCCCGATTGGCTTACGTAGGGTTAAGGTCAGGGTCCGATTGGCTTTACGTAGGGTTAAGGTCAGGGTTCTCAAAGTCTTGTGTACAGTGCACAGCAGTGACACAGTGTTAATTAAGCAACCATTTTCTGAAATGACGTGGCAAGCTACAAGCTGTTAAGCCTCTCCTATTTTTCTGTTTTCAGGCTTCTGACTCTAAAGTAAACGTCAGGAGGCGGCAGTTCTATGGCCGTCGTCAATGACCTTGTATCTTATCTGGAAAACATATACAGCAGTACAGCCTGGTACAGCAGTATACATACAAATCTACGAGCTCGTCGTTCCAGCAAGGAGCACAGCAGCACCAGCATTTCATCTCCGGGCAAAAAAAACAGGAATACGCGTTCCAGCAAGAAACACAGCAGCAGTGTTTTACCTTCGGGCAATAAAATCAAGAATGCGCCGAGTTTTTCGACGTTGAACGTATCTACCTGTACATGACCGCTTGGACAAGGGGCAACTCATCGGTTTATCGGCCGTCTACGAGCAGCGTGGGCGTGGGCGCCAAGCAGTACCGATAGGATCAGGATGATTGCGTCCGTGCCAACGACTGACTCCTTACGCCACTGGTGCTTCAACTATATGCGCCACTACTTTTTTTCCATCCCATGTATTATCTTCGCCCTTCCTTTCTCTCTCCTCCCTAGTCGTAACTCAGATCCAGGGTCACAAAGTAGGCTCCTCTCCCTCCTCCCCCACTACGGTTCTTGCCTTGCATGAATGTGCTGGATGTCGACGGGTAGAAAGGAAGGTTTAATGTGAAGAACACACACACACATTGTTATCGCGAGAAGACTTCAGCCTTTTCTTCCCTCGTCGACTCGCATCGAACTCTGTTCCGAAATATAAGCACTTTTTATACACTAATATTAAATGAAAATGCTGCTTATATTTCGGTACAGAGTGGTACTACGTACTATAAAATTATTGTCGCCTAGAGCCGACCTACCGACCCGAACCCTAACCCGAACCCTAACCCGAACCCTATGCCAGTGATCAGCGCTTGGATACTACTGCTGTGCTTGGTAAGACTCTAGGTTGACTCGACCGATACTGGTGCTGTGCTCGGAAATACTCTATTAATAGGGTTGATTCGGCCACTTATAGTAATGGTGTTATTAAAAAATAGTGGCGCATATAGTTAAAGCTCTCCCACCATTGGCGCATATATTTTTTCCGCTCCTGGCATTGCATCAACCATTGTAACTCGGAGACCAACCATTGTATGACATCATACCCCAATGACGCGGTGGCCGTTACTACTAATACTACTACTACTACTATTACTACTATTACTACTACTGCTACGAACTCTACTACTACTACTACTACTACTACTACTACTACTACTACTACTACTACTACTACTACTACTACTACTACTATTAATACTACTACTACTAATATCCTTCACAATAAACCGTCCTTTCTACGCGTACCCGTCGACAACCGTCATGTGTCATGTATTATCGTTATTTTTTCTCTCTGAATTCCCAAGAGGGTTAAGAGTTAAGACCGCACCCCCGTTACAGACATGAATCACTTGAAATTAGACTTGGATACACAGTTTTTATGTACACTGCAGTACTTGAACGGCTAGGGTTATAGGGCTGAGGGTCGGCTTGGTCTGGGCCGACGAGCACGATTGAAATTGACCACAGACATCCGGCACTGAAGGTCGTTGCCTAAACTACCCGTGTTGCATTATAGGGCGAGCCCTGGAGTAAGGATGAAGAATCGGCACAGACACTGGGTGTGTTGGATGTCGACCGGTAGAAAGGACGGTTTAATTTGAAGAACACGCACACACCACCTCCTGGTTCTTGGTTGCTGAAGCAAGCTGCCTGGAAGTGTTCAAAAGGTGTCAATGTTCGCGGCTCGCGTTATGAACCCCCTTGTTTTCACCTCCCTTAGCGGCGTGGGTAGGTGTACCGAGTGTACCAAACCCCATCGAAAAACAACCCCCCCTTGCTATCTATCCGGTGCTCCGTCTCGAAAGGGATGCGTGGTCAATGGTCAAATGACTAAGGCAAGCAACAAGTGAGTACGCCCCCCCCCTCGCCTCCCCCCGGAACTCCCCCCCCCTGCTATCTATCACCCTCCCGCCTGATTATCAGCCTCTCAGCGGAAAGCACCCCCGGTGAGTAGAATCTCCAAGCGAGAAACTCGGGACATTCACTCATGTCCATTGTCACCGGGGGTAACGCAAATAAGATTCCAGAAATATGAACTACTGACATCTCATCATACCACCCAAACCAACAAGGAATACCACCCCGAACAATAATAAAAAATAATAAGCAAAACGCGAAATACCGATACAACTATCACGCGGGGTGGTTCATTGCAACGTCAAAAACGGCAAGGGCGGTCGCCCTAGAACTTCAGCAGCAGTACACAGTACGTGTCGTTACCGATTTAGTTCATGAAAGAGCGCTGTTCCGTTCTTAAGACCTAAGGATTGCTACTTTGGGACTGCACCACCATTTCGAGCACAGATTACGTGCAATTTGACTGAAATACGTACTTGTATACGTTTTATGTATATGCAGCAGTCAGTGCCGTACCAAAAGGGTTTTAACTCAGGGCTGTTCACGGGTCGGTTCAAACCTCACGGGTCGGGTCGGGTAAAAGGGTGACCCGACCCGATCCGTGAGGGTTTGAAAATACCCTGACCCGACCCGTCCCGACCCGATCCGCGAGGGTTTGAAAATACCCTGACCCGACCCAACCCGACCCGACCCGTGAATTTTGAAAAATCTCTGATCCGACCCGACCCGACCCGACCGTGATATTGAAAATCCTGATCCGACCACGCACCCGACCCCCGACTCCGACCCGACCCCGCGCGACCCCCGACCCGACGCGCGGACCCGCACACTCCGATCCCGACCCGACCCGACCCGACCCGACCCGACCCGACCCGACCCGACCCGACCCGTGATACTTTGAAACGTTCCTGATCCGACGCGCGGGTTGGGGTCATGACCCGTGAAAGAGCCCTGGTCAAACTCAACTCATGTTTCCTGACATATCATACGTATACTGCTGTATTTGCTTCTGACTGCTGCTTCTGCTGTACCTGGTACTCTTTTTCGCGTACATGCTGTGAACCGATGTGACTCTTGCTTGCTTGCAGGATGGGAGTGGGGAAATCGACCTGAACGAGCTGCGAACCGTGATGACATCGCTCGGATATAGCCCCACCAACAAGCAGTTGGAGGACATGATGGCAAAGGTGGGATACGCAACGCCGCGCCGCGTCGCGCCGCGAGGAACTTTCCGGAGCCTGCTGTAGACCTGCGCGAATGTTCGATTCAGTAGGTTGTTTTGAATCTTTATATTTGACTCGTGTGTCAAGATATAAATATTGTATATACATATGCACGATATTAATAGGAGCTGGTTGAGTTGGCATGTCATGTGATACGAGTACTCCTATTTATCTTTTCGTTCGAGCTGCCACTGTCCCGAAATATAATCACCTTGTATACATTAGTATTCAATGAAAACGGTGCTTATAGTTCGGGACAGATTGGTACTATAAAATGTGGAAGGCAGAGTAGAGGTTGTTTAACGCTGCCACTGCCAATCTTGTTGGTTGTATATACGAATATGCTGATATAGGAGGCCGGTGTGTTTGGGCGCGTCGAGAGCTCTTTTGGTCTCAACCTTGATTTGACCCTGTTGCCTGTTGGAACTTCAGAGGGGAAGTATTGACGTCACAAAGTGACGGTTACAGCAGTAGTATTACGGGAGACCTACGGTAAAAAGGGGACCTACGGGACACACTAAAACCTATATATTGACACATTTTTACTATTAATAACAATATTTGGTCCTATTTACTACCAGGTAGTATTTACTACGGCCCCCCGTAATAGTAACGGCCACTGCGTGAGTGGGGGATATCATACAATGGTTGCTGTCCGAGCTCCAGTGGTTGCCATGCAAGGAGGCGTACCGCACGGGCGCAACATGGTCCTCTCGGTACTGAGCGGCGCTCGCGTGATCGTGGATGGCTGGTAACAGCATAAAGGTATCATCGTTTTGGTCGCTCATATCTGGGTCCCTACTTTGCAACGTGGTCCTCCCGGTACTGCGCGGCGCTCGCGCTACTCGTAGACGGCTGATAACTCGCCAAAGGTCTCATTTTTTTGGTCGCTAGCTCTGGGTCCCTACTTTGCAACATGGTCCTCTCGGTACTGAGCGGCGCTCGCGCTGCTCGTAGACGGCTGATAGCACCACGAAGGTACGGGTATCATCGTTTTCGTCGCTACGAGGTATCTAAAAGGGGCCCTTACGAGTAAACTTTTCATGTGTGAGGGGGGCAGACACTTCGGGGGTCCAACCGCTGTCTCGTACATACATACCAGTAGCATTTTTTTTCGGTTGTACCATGGATCGTTAGCGTTAGTTAGTGGCAATTTACCTTTAGCTTTACCCTTGTACAACTGCACTACGTACTGTAAACTATTAATACCAGAGTAACAGGTATGTACAGCAGTAAGTCTAATTTCAAGTAATGTGTCCCGAATACGGGAGTCCGCTCCTAAAGGGAAAAGCACTTATCGCCTTACAGGCATATGAGCGCCGCCGAGGTTCCCAAGGGCTGTATTTTACCCCCGCCGACCAAGACAAACATTAACCGGCGCCTGAAAGAGGGCAACAGTGGCGGGTTTGTACACATCTGGAAGGCTTTTTGCCTATTCCCTTTACGTAAAACGATATTTTGAGGATATATCATATATCCCCCTTCGGCCTTTGAGTCCGTGTGGTCGCTGAACAAGGCTACTGCTGTAGGATGTCCCAAGCGTGCACTTGATCCGTGGAATGTGCGCCGGCCAATCAGGCGTCTGAAAAAGGGTAAAGATGGCGGGTGTGGACATATCTGGAAGGCATTTTGCCAATTATTCTTGCCGAGAGTATTTTTAGGGTATGCCCCTCCCGCGGCGTTTGGGTCCTCGTGATCACCGATCAGCCCACGATGTTTCGCGAGACGCTAGAAAATGACAAATATCCAAGGATCTTCACGGCTCATGACCCAACGGGTCGAGCCAGGATTTTTTTTTAATATGACGGGTCGGGTCGGATCAGGAGATTTTCAAACTCTCACGGGTCGGGTCGGGTCACCCTTACCCGACCCGACCCGCGAGGTTTGACCCGACCCGTGACCAGCCTTGAAGATATAACCCCCTTGCCCGACCCGACCCGACCTGACCCGCGCGGTTCGACCCCGCCCCCGTGAGCAGCTCTGAAAATTACCCGTCTCCACTGCTGTACCTGATACATTTTATTTGCCACGTATTTTGTCGTTTGTTCCCCTCGTGCGTTCCTGTGTCGTTATTGTTTTGTTGTCGGAATTTGGTGCTTTGTGGTTAAAGGTGGACCTTGACGGCAACGGTCTCATCAACTTCGCCGAGTTCGTAACGATGATGCGCAAATGCAAGGTCGACACGGATTTCGACCGGCAGATCAGGGAAGCCTTCAAGGTGCGACACAGTTAGCTGCCACCAGTAGCAGCAGCAGCAGTAACAGCAGTAACATCATAATCACCGATACTGACACAGCACTATTGAACAGCCGTCATCATAGGTATTGTGGTGAATGGCAAGGGGCATGGATGACGTGGGAAGGAAAAGTCGACATACAAGCAGTTCTAAATATTGTATTCCTTGTTTTTTGTGACATGGTTGGTAAGGTATAGCGACCTAGTAAAATCGAGTGTAACCTTTCACGAATGTAAAAAAGCGTGTGCAACAGCAACTATTTGCAGTACACGTCGTGCGCACGCGTGTCGTGTGTCTCCTTCCGTTCACCTGCCGATAGATTGTTGCCGTACCCCAGCGGTCAGATCTTGTTCGTCCGGCCATTGCCGCAATCGTCCCCTTTTTGTCGTCAGTTTTTCACTCTCGACTTCCAAGGAGCTACTGTACGACGTACTCGTATATATTTCGTTTGCTAACTACCTAGCTCTTAAAACATACCTGGTACGGTAATGTTCTACTCTCGTAGTTTTTAGGTGTCGTGCATGGCTTGGCTTATCTGACGCGGAGGATTCCCTCGTGGGCGGGCGGCTTATCCGTTTTGGAGCTTCCGAGGGCAGAAACGACGATCACAGCATAGAACCACCATGAAATACTTGGGCCGTGGGGGTGATACATTTTGGTGTCCACATTCCAATGCAAGGAGTCGTACGCCACGAGCGCAGCATGGTCCTGCTCGTGCTGCTCTGCGCGCGCACACCACTTGTCGACCGTTGATAGGGCACCAAATGTGTCAGAAGGCAGTCCTCGAGGGAAAATCTCACGGGAGAATTCCAGCAGTATTTCACGGGAATTGGAATCTATTATCATTCTCGTTCCAAAAATCGTTTCGGAGGACTGCCCTGGAATATGTCAGGTTCATGTGTATCGTCGCTACGTACGTATTTGCGGGGGTCCCAAAAGGCAAACGGGTTTATCATTGATTCCTTGTCCTTTTTTGTTTTCCTCTTTGTCGATGCATGTGGATTGCTAGCCTTTTTATGTCGTACCTGCCTTTTGATATATATGTACGATGCCATGTCATTGAAAATTGTCTACTCTGCTTACTGGATTGCGATACTCGTATAGTATCTCTAGTCTCGTGGGTTTGTGACCACAGAGCTTGTAACTCTCTAGGAGCAAGAATCGGCACGGAAATCGGGTGTGCTGGATGTCGACGGGTAGAAAGAACGGTTGGATATGAAGAAACATACCTGGTACACACTATTCACTACCGTAGTATTCGAGCGAGAACGAGCACAACATGCACTGGCTGGATTGGAGCGACTTATATACATTCAGCATCAGGGCGACTCGTCGTAAGGCCTTTCGGCACAGGCAGCGGCACCCGACTGCACTTGAGAAATCGGGATTTCAAGAAAACTTGTCTCGATTTTTGCACGAACCAATACCATTGGGTTTTTTTTTTTTAATTCTGAAATTACAGCAGTACCAGACACCTACAGCAGTAACAATAAACAGGAAAGCTGGTCCAGGCTGGATTTTATTTTTCGAGAATGGGTGCGTTCCACACTAAGTGCAATGAAAGGACTGCCGAGTTTTTTATTTTCCTGTACTTGTGCTTTTTTTATTGCTCGTTTTCTCACCCTTCCTCACGCAAGAACACAATAAGAACTTGAACCTGGCCCCCAATAAGAAACTATGAGTTTCTTAACCTCTTCAGGGCTGCCTGCGCCGACGTTTTTGGGGACAATCTACTTGGAATTAGTGTGGGATGAATTTTGCGGTGCTATTATTTACGGGGGGGCATATATAATCAGAATCCACGATGGACGCAAAAAACACATGTCCCCCTATGTCTACCTGCCCTATTTATGCCTGATTACTCTATATGTGTGGTGGACAGCTCTAAAAGTCTACACAACCCATATAGAACTCGCGATCGAATTATGGCACCAAGCTTGCAAAGCTGACAGTTTTTAGGAAAAATTCGATCTCACAGCTTTGTTTGTTTTTTGTTTTTTTTTCATAACACTATGTTGTTCCCTCGTCACAGTGAAACATTTCAAAGAGGTGTCGTGTTACTGTACGAGTAATTGCCGTGAGTACCTACGCTGTTTATTGATTCTGAGGCGGAGGTCGCCTCCGGAGCACCAGGTAACTCGAGAGTCCTGTTGACTGCTGTGCTGCGGTAGAAACAGTTTTTCTAGACCAGGACGGTCCGCCCTTACTCGAAACCCCTGCGGAATGTGTTGCGCGGGAAACAGTTTGTCGACCAGTCCGGTTCGCACTACGTACACGTGATGATTCCTGTGAATGTGTTGCCCACGGGAAGCAGCCAGTTTTTCGACCAAGATGATCCGCCCTAACTCGAGACTATACCTGTGCATGTGTTGCGGTGGAAACAGTTTTTCGACCAGGACGGTTCGGGAGCGATCGACACGAAGGAGCTGGGAAACATCATGCGACAGCTTGGAGCGAAGCTCACCGACACGGAAATAAACCTCCTTGTACAAGAGGCGGACGTCGACGGAGATGGCCAGGTGGACATCAACGAGGCAAGTCAATATACACGTTGGACCGATGACGAGATGGATAATCGGGATCCTAAAATATGCCGTTAGGAGATCTTGTGCACACCCCAGACATATCACGATCTATCTGTATCTACAGTCAGTAGATTGTCTTGAAGTAGATCCTCACCTGTCGTGATGAGATGTTGTGCAGGTTCTATACAGAAATGTCCTAGACCATGCAGATTATACGTCTCGCACCCGGCAAAATGAGCTAGATCATACAGATCATACAGATCAGGTGTATATCTGCTCCGAAAGAGCAAGATCACCAAGTGGGAATCGATTTTATGTCCGTGGTATGAGGGCTTGGCATGCTTCGTCTTGTCGTGTTTGAGTAACGTGAGTAGCGTGGTGGGTAGACGTCCGCTTCTGAGCATGAGGTGCGTGGGTTCGATTCCCAGCATCGTCGCTTTTTCTTGTTGTGAAAAGGGCTCGAAGGTTGTTGACCCACCAGAGTCGTACGTGGCGAGGGGAGAGCCCGGGAGATTGGTCCTGTAGCCTGTGAGATGTGTCGAACCCGCAAGTATATATTGTGCTGTTGGCTTTCCAGCACTACCCATTGGCCTACATGGCAACTATACAGTGGATAACGCTGTACCTGATACTACAGTGCGCGATGTGTGTTAATAATTTGGGAGTTAGTAATTCCAGGCTGTGTTTTCAACAGTATTAAGAAAGCATACGTCAACGCCACTCTAAATCCTCTATAATTTCCTTCAAGGGCCTATGCTCAACGTTGACATAACAATAAACCGCGAGCCTTAGCCAACATAGGAGGTTAAGGGTGCCACACGTTTCCGAACGTTGCCGCAGTTCGACCGAGGTTACCGAAGGTAACTGCTGTCGCGTACTGTACCAGCACATGCGTGCGTATTGCGGCACATGTGTTTGATGGTGTTGATGATGTCATACTCAAGCAAAGCACACGAGCAGTAGCAGAAGCGGTTTTGTTTTCGCCCTTTCCGATGTAGGTTTTCTAAGGTTGACGCAGGGGGCCGAAGGCTTCCGCAGGTTACCCCTGTGTCAAGAACGGTTACCCCTGTGTTACGAACGGTTACCCCAAGGTTACGAACGGTTACCCCAAGGTTACGAACGGTTACTCCATGGTTACGAACGGTTACTCCATGGTTACGAACGGTTACCCCAAGGTTACGAAAGATTACCGTAGGTTGCCGGAGGTAGCCACAGGTTGTCGAACGTTGCCGAGGGTTGCTGAAGAGTGCCAAAGGTTACCCAACATCGTATCCGAACCGAACGTTACACATCTCTGACAGATCACGATCTAGATCATCTAGATCCTAACCCGCCGTTGTGATATTGTGTTGTGCAGGATCTGTACGGTACAGATCCAACCCAGGAAACGCGTCCTAGACCGTGCAGATCGCACTGCTCCCACGCGGCAACACGAGCTGGATCATACTGATCAGGAGAATATCTGCCCACAAATGCCTATTAATAGATCATGAAGTAGTTATCTATAGTCGACGACCTTCCCGAGCTGTGGCACCTTATCGAACGTTATCTCGCGCTGCCGAAGGGTGCCACACGTTTCCGAACGTTGCCGCAGTTTGACGGAGGTTAACAAAGGTTAGCACAGGTTGCCCGCGTTTACCGAAGATTGCTGGTAGTCTATTTATGTGACAACATCAAGATCGAACATCTCCCTTCCTGGTCCGTGCTCCGCTTCGGCCTCGTCCCTCGTTTCATTGTATCACGTCCCCTGTTTGTTGTTGTTCTCTCTTTGCAGTTCCTCAAGATTATGTATAGCTGAAGGAAAATACTCTGGGCCGACCGAGCTACTACATTAGGTGTAGATTTTAAGGGCTGCAACAACGCCTGCGGGTTTTCAACGGTCTCCCTCGCGGTTTGGCTTAAGGGTCGCTGGCGTTTTTGTGACCACAGGAGAGAGCTGCCGAAAGTTCCCCCTCGCGACTTGGCTCAAGAAAGCGCCGGTGTCTTTTTGACCACAGCAGGATGAGGCTAAATGTAATCCAGGTTGATATTTCTCACCCCTAGGTTTGGAATTTTCCTCCCGGTCGGGCTAGGCCAGGAAGGGTCAGCGCTAAGCGTGGTAGAAATTGGGAGGCGTGTTGCGGTGGGGGAGGGTGCGTGATGTATACTTGGTATGACGTTACGGGTTTGCTATCCTTCGCCCTCATGGACACAGGCAGTGGTTGTTGGTGTTGGTGTGCACACGGGAAGAGTTGTACGTTGCTGTCTGTAATTGGTCGAACAGTCAGAAGCTGTGCATCTCAGCCAATCAGAGGCTATGCAAGAAGGGCATATTTCCTGCTCACAGTTTTCTACCTGGTAGTTGTTTTGAAGGAAATTATGACTGGTGGAAATCCCTGGTCGACCGGTAGACCGTCTGCGGGTGCTCGTTCCCTGACCGTTTGGCCAATAGGATACTCGCCCGTAGCAAACCCTTCTGCTGTTTGTTCCCTTTCGGGCTTGACCAATAGAAAAAACTGCCCGCAGTCCTTCACTCTACGTTTGACCAATGGGAGAAGTGCCCGCAGGAAGTACCCATCTCTTGTTTGTTCCCTACTGCTGCAGTTAGCACGGTGTTTTTTTGTTCACAGGTTTGACTACGTAGGAATATTGCCCGCAGGAAATATCCTTCCTGTTTGTTCCCTATACTACTGCAGTTAGTACGGGGTTTTATTCACTCTATGGTATGGTACGGTGCGTTTTTTTGGGCGAGGGCGACTCCCGCCCGCACAGAAGCCCCGCGGGTTACAGCACAGCGTAAGATAATGATAATATACTATAAGATACCTTTGCCTTTTTTTGCCTTTTTTTTATGCCCGCTGTTTCTTGTTCGTTTTTTTTTGCACGGCCAACATAATAATGGTCGCTTCGAGCTTGCCGTTTTTTATTTGTTTATTCAAGTCGCTTGAGTTTCACGGCATTCGGTATATATCTCTCCCGGCACTGCTATTGAACGTATACACTGGTATGGTGGTATTGTCCCAGATTCGGCAAGCGTGGGCCCAGATTCGGCAAGCATGGACTCAGATTGAGCTATCGTGGGCCCAGATTAGGCAACCGTGAGCTCAGATTAGGTAAGCGTGGGTTCAGATTCGGCAAGCGTGGGCCCAGATCGAGCAAGCGGATACCCTGGCATAGGGAGGGACCACTTACTATAAACATCTGGTTGCCTGGACGATCTCGTTGAGTGCGCTCCTCGGGCCTGGTTCGCTGAAACTCCACTCCCAGCTGTGGAGGTTTGTCTGGCTGGTTCTCTTTGAAGTTGGGAAGGCGTGGCTGTTACGTGCTTCGCTGAAATTCCACTCTCATTTATGGAAGTTTGTGGCGGTTCTGGTTCTGGCCGGTGGTTTTTCGTTTTTTTTTTCGTTGGAAGATAGATGTGGCTGCTGTCTGCTATTGTTCAACATAATACGTGCCGGTTCCTCCAAACAACTATCAAACACGCCCGATTGTTGGGGACAGGACGGTGACCCAGCCGTCGGAGTGTGCTGGTTATGTAGCTTGGTACTAGCGGACAAGCCGACCCCTCCTGGAGAAAGAAGTTGCCCTCTCTGGGGCGTACCTGGTACTATAGAAGGGGGTACATTATGCCTGCCTTTTGTGCAGGATGGAGGGTGGATGGGTCGTAGGAAGTAGTGTGGCGGGGTCTATCCTTCCCACAAGCCAGTACGGTACAAAGCGCGGGTACGAGTAGCTTGCTTTTTATCTCGGGAGGGTCGATTTACACTCACAAACAAGCGGCCCCGGCCGAGTTGGTGACCCAAGTTTCGAATCGATGCTGATGACGCACAGAGCACAGGACGCCACGTAAGACAAAACAAATTGACGCATTTTCGATGCAAAAGCGGCGTGGAAAACGGAAGCAGAGAGAAGGGACGGAGGTGGGTCGTCGGTCCGGACCCGGGCCGGGTCGGGTCGGACGGTCCCAACCTGTTCCGTTTGCTTGCTGCGGTGGATCGTTTTTATTTGTGTAATTCCGACACACAGCTGTGTGTTGACAGCAGGAAGCAGCAGATATGTCCCCCAGTTAGTTTACTGGGGGTCTCTTGTGTTTGAAGCAAAAGTCCAAACGTGTCCGTCACCCGCTAAAGCATATATTTTCAAAACAACGGAGGCGTTTTTATTTGCGACATTGGAGGCGTTTTCCCCGCATGCGCGGCAGGCCCCAGGAGCAATAACAGCTAATGTTCGCTTTCCACCCCCAATCTCCTCTCACTCTCCCGGCGGCTAGCTGTTCATAACTCCTCAACACGTTCTTCACCCTCTTCGTACAGATACATACCTAGACAGTAAGTAGTCGATGTTGTGGTGGCATAGGGAAGATTTCATGGATGCCTTTGTATAGTATATGCCTTGACCGGGATATATTTCGATAATGTATTTAGTGTTTATCTCAACAAGTTGTCGGAGCTCGTATGCATGTATACGGAGTATCGTCATAGCTCTGTACACGCACACACACATAGAGTACACAGTACGAGGTAACAAGAAAAGGTTGTTATCGTTGTGTCACTCGCTTGCTTCTTTACAAAATACCGGTATAAGAGCACGAAGCCGTACATACAGACAGATACATCACAGACAATTTAAGGCTGGTACCTCATCAATACATTGAATTTCATCAAACTCACCATTATCTGGCCAGAAGAGGACAGAGCAGCTATTAATAGCTATTATTGATAGCTGAACCCCCACTATACGTACGTCATGAACACTACAGCAAGCAGTAGTAGTAGTACGAGTAGCAGTGGTGGTAGGTGTGCATGTACTACAAGGTCCACTCATCTCGGCCACCATCCTTCCCGCCAGTCTGGAAAAATGAACCTTTATACTCCTCCCTACTATCAATACTTACTGTTATTCTTCTTGTAGTTCGAGGAAGACTGAAGTACGTACAAATTACTATTACCTGTATACTAATTTCTAAATCCCATTAGTCAGTGTATCCACCCGACCTGACCCCCCCGTCCCCCCCGATAAAGTTGGTGAAAACCCAACGTGCTCTGTCCCGGCATTGTAGGGATGCGAGGATCTATTATGGTCATACGACTACGGCCGTGCACGACATGAGTACACCCCTCCCCTCCCCGGTATGTAGGTATATAGATACTCTTATGTGCGAAAAATCGCAAGTCGGGCGGCGATCGCCCTATCACGCTCCTCAGATGTGTTGCGCACCACGCCTCTACTGCAGCTGCTGCTGCTGCTGCTGCTGTAGTAGTAGGGGTAGGAGGTGAACGTACACTAGTATTGACGAGTTTTGGTCGGTCATGGTCTTTCCTCGTCGAATTTAATGCTGAATGTTGTATGGTACCCTCTGGTATGTATGATACGATGTACGTGCATATAGCGTCAATGTGCTTTACTTTAGATACTTCGTTGTACTTGAAGTATTTTGGGTCTTATTAGCACTTCGGATACTGCGAGTACTCGAGGTAACTCGGGATTTTGTACTGCAGATACTGCCGATACTCCTCCTCCTGCAAGTAAGTGTTTGGGGGTCCGATACTGTGGGTACTCCTTGTGCTCGCAGTATTTGGGCCTTCGACTGCTCATACTCCCAGTACTGTCACCAGTACTTACTCTAACATATTCGGAGTGCGAAATGTACTCGATACTCGCGAGTATACTCGGAGCTACTCGGAGCATGAAGTACTCTCACTCGGAATACGGAATGTACTCGATACGTCTTGGAAACGTATGAAGTATATATATACTGTGGGAGCATCTGTACATACATCATTGTCCTTACGAATGCAAACGCACTCTCTCAGCACTCTATGTCCGAAAAGAGTGATGAGCGTACGACTGCTGTACCTGGGTACCACTATGAACGGAAATATAAGGAGCTTTTTACTTTTAATATCAATACAAAACGGTCCTTACATTTCCGCCCAAAGTGGTACTAAAGCAATACTGGTACAAGGGCAACACATATACCCGTCTCATCGGCCGCAATATATGTGTGTCTTTCACGGGAGATCGTGAAATCCGCGCGACCAACGTGCCACTCAGCTGCAAGCATTAACGACATTAACCGCGGCCAGTATCTATGGCTTCGTTGCATAACCCCGCGGACTGGGGCTGGGGGCTCAGGGCGGTCGGTCGCCACATACAAAATGATAAACTTCCCCTCGTATATCCCCGCCTCCATATCTTGTCACACTCCTATTTCTCCTCAAAGAACGCACGAAGCAAGAAGGTCGGATCGTGTTGATCACAGCAGCGGCTTCTGCCTCCGGCGGCGCTTACATGATCAAGCGGAACCCGTCCTTGACCAGGGTGGAAGGCCTTGCCGAGCAGCTGTTAGGCCAGCCGTCTGTCCCCCGCCGCCGCTCGCCACCTGTCAAGACGCCCAACGGGTCGAACGACAACAACAACAGGACGGACCTTCTTCCTCCTGGATTTCGTTCTCCTCCCGGCTCGCCGAGGAGGTAAGAGCTTGCTTACTTATCACGTCGATGCTGCTGCAGTCGTGGGAGCGTTGCGCCGGCCAAGGCGCTTTTTAGAGGCGTTCCTGGTGGTGGACAGAGAAGGTTTCTTTCGTTCTGTTGGCCGGGGTCTGCCTGTGGTGCTGTGGTGTGTGGTGCGGATAGACCGCCTTGTTTGATGCTGTCGCTCTTGTTCTGTGTGCTCGCTGAGAGGAGAGATAAACGTTGTCGGCTATCAGAGAGATGGGGTAGATTGTAGATTGTTCTTGCTCCAACAACGTACTCGTATTAAAACTCGTAGAGGCCCGATAGGAACGTAATGGCGACAGAGCAACACCAGACCTTGGGGCCGTGCCCTGGTTTCGCAGTACGCACCTTGTGCCACAGGCAGGGGTATATGTCCTGTATCCCCCTCGGAGTGTCGAACCACTCCGCACTTTACAAGCCAGGGGGGCAATGCTCGAGAACTGCTGCTGTTTCCCACACATAGCGCGATGCCTCGCTTGCCTTGCTTGCTTGCCCTTGTTTGCCCTGCTTGCCGTTCTTGCCTTGCTTGCCCTTGCTTGCCTTGCTTGCCCTTGCTTGCCTTGCTTGCCGTGCTTGCCGTGCTTGCCTTGATTGCCTTGCTTGCCTCGCTTGCCTTACTTGCCTTGCTTGCCTTGCTTGCCTTGCTTGCCTTGCTTGCCTTGCTTGCCTTGCTTGCCTTGCTTGCCTTGCTTGCCTTGCTTGCCTTGCTTGCCTTGCTTGCCTTGCTTGCCTTGCTTGCCTTGCTTGCCTTGCTTGCCTTGCTTGCCTTGCTTGCCTTGCTTGCCTTGCTTGCCTTGCTTGCCTTGCTTGCCTTGCTTGCCTTGCTTGCCTTGCTTGCCTTGCTTGCCTTGCTTGCCTTGCTTGCCTTGCTTGCCTTGCTTGCCTTGCTTGCCTTGCTTGCCTTGCTTGCCTTGCTTGCCTTGCTTGCCTTGCTTGCCTTGCTTGCCTTGCTTGCCTTGCTTGCCTTGCTTGCCTTGCTTGCCTTGCTTGCCTTGCTTGCCTTGCTTGCCCTGCTTGCCCTGCTTGCCCTGCTTGCCCTGCTTGCCCTGCTTGCCCTGCTTGCCCTGCTTGCCCTGCTGGCCTCTGCTTGCCCTTGCTTGCCTTTGCTTGCCCTTGCTTGCCCTTGCTTGCCTTTGCTTGCCTCCTGTTACCTCATTTTACATCCGTTTACCTCACTGACGAAGGCTGTATGCTCGTAGACCATTTGGTACAACCTCGCTGGTGTGTTATACTTGACTGTACACTTTACACCAAAATCATGCTAACCAAAATCATGCTAACCCTAACGCTAACCCTAACGCTAACCCTAAAAAGCCAACCCTAGCCCCCCGACCGCTTCGGAAAATTACCGGAATGCATATGGGTGTTGAGTAGTTGGGGTTGACTTTCAACCATGATGTCGAAGCTGGGCTAAGTCGTAAACCGTACCAGGTAAACGCTTCTTACCGGTCTGAATAGACTTTCGCCCACAGCTTCGACAAAATGGTCGAAATACATACCTGGTACGAGCATGCGTTTAAAGTGGAAACCCTTCGTATAATCCGGACACCCCGACCGCCTTGGAAATTTCTCGGGATGAAGGTGTACTGAGGCGTTATTAGTACTGCTGTATCATAGTGTGGACTGTCAGTCATGCTGTCGAAGTTAGGCCAAGCCGTAAACACTACCAACTATCGTAAACACTACCAACTATTGTACCAACTGGTCCGAGTCGTAAACACTACTCGTACCTCGTACGAATTAATATCTATACTCGTATACACCAGGTAGGAAGCACTTAAAGTATAGGCCCACGAATTGAATAAGAAATGACCTTCTAAGGCTAATAAGAACGTCAAGCTCACTTTCTGGGGGGACGCTAAGAAACTTGGATGAAGAAATCGTGCTCAGCGGCGAACGCCACACTAAAACCCTATATAATAGCCTATGCTCAAAGGTTGGTGTTACACAATGGGTATCATTCTCGGATTACGTGTTTTTTGTTCGCGGGCCCATGCTGTACTGCCTGGTACTTACCGGTGCCTCGCTTGCCTCGCTGTTCTTACAGTGGAGACTGCGGTTTAAGAGAGCCCCTTTTGGTTTAAGAGAGAGCTCCTTTTAAGAACACAGGTTTAAGAGAGCCCCTTTTGGTTTAAGATAACTCCTTTTAAGAGAAACACGGGTTTAAGAATGGTCAAAATTGCTTAGAATACGGCACCCATGTTTTTGGGGACGAACTATTGTTGTGGAATTAGTGGTCATTTTTATTGCTGGTTAATGTATTAGAGAGGGTGGCGTTTGGTAAGAGAGGCTTACTATAAGCTATAAGTGTAGATTGCAACACCCCTCTCTTAAATCGTAGCCCCCACTACTTGTACGGTTAAATATCCATGTGTACCTGGTACGTGCTTGTTGGCGACGTCGCGTCTCGCTGTCTCATTGTATCATATTATTAGTATTTGTGTCCCATCGGCTCATCGGCTCATTGGCTCATTGTCTGATTGTCTCATTGTCTGCTTGTTTGACGTTGCCAACTGCTGACCTACGGAACAGGAACCGCAGCTTATCGCCAGGGCGACGTTCTGGAGCCGCGGGAAAAGTCAGAGGAGGTGAGGCATACCGCATACAGTATACCCTCGTACTGTAATGCAGTGATATTATTTTATAACACAAGGAAGCCGGCGTCCCCGGTGGAATGGCAGGTGAATCTCGTCCCTGTTAGAGTCAAGGTGGTGGGTTCGAGCCCCCCCGAGTGCATGCATGACGCATATATACCCTGGCATCTCAGAGGCAATACCAGCACCTCAAAGGGACCACTACTTACTTCACGATATAATAGGATGCTTACTATTTATTGATAATGAGATTCCGCGCAACCCTCCCGCCAGGCTGGCCAAGAGCAAGCACTGGAATACCGCTGGCATTCATTCGGGCCTTTCGGATGGCGCTTACGACGATATTCAGCTCGCGGGGGGGTATGGGCGGGGCCGGGGGCGGCAGCATTAACGGGGTGCAGGGGGAGGGGTCCCAGGACCCGAGCGATAAGGGACCTAAGAGGTTTTTCCGATTAAGGGCCGTTTCGCTTCGTAAGGCTGTTGCCTTGGTCGCCATCGGGCTCTGCGTTGTGGCGGGTGAGTACCGGCTTCTTCTTGAGCGGGGAGTGACCCCGCGGATAACGAATGGTATCCACTACTAGGTGGTGTTGGATATCGGATATCGAACGATAATCGAGCTCGATACGATACCGATGACCAGAAAAAGTATTCGATGTATTTTCGATATTTGATATATACATGGAAGCGTTCGTTCAGTACATGTCTGCATAAAAAAAACGAGGATGCCAGGGGATGGAGGGCAAAACACGTCCGATATTCCGATATAGCGAATGTTAGATATTCCGATATAGCGAATGTTTGATATTACGATATATCCAAAGTTCGACATTCTGATATATCGAAACTTTCGATACGATATCCAACATCAGTATTCACGACTCCGTGTATGTACGTAGGCAACGTTTACATCACGACTACAGGGGACGTTTAAGAGACATCCCCGGCTTCGGCCAGAGGGGCAAAAATGCGGGGAGACCTTTGTTTCTTGGGCGCGTCAGTCAAGGTCTTATTTTGGCCAAAATATACTATTTTTAGTGCTGGTGCGGTCAGTCAAGGCCGTCGAGTTTTTTTTTGTCATAGTAAGCTAGTTTTAGTGTAGGCGGCGGTCGGTCAAGGGGCGTCAAGCCCTCGTTTGGCGTTACTATGCTAGTTTTAGTGTAGGCAGAGGTCAGCCAAGCGGTCTAACCGCGGCCTCCCTGCATGCTTGCGGAGTGGGGGGGGGGGGGGGGGGGGGGACCGCGTGAGAGTTTTTTTGTCGCTTTGGGCGCGAGCGGATAGTTGAGGGTATGGTTGATGAAGTATGATATATGAGATGGACATGATTGCCATGATTTTGTATTATTTGTGATTTGTGTTCTGTTCGCATGAGCAATGTGTGTAATATGGGTCGATGCATGACGTGTATGATTTGCGTCATGTGAAATATGAGTATGGTGCGGTGCATGACGTTTATAATTTGTGTCACTCGTAATACGTGTAATGTACGGTACATGGCGTGTATGATTTGTATGATGTATGTCATGTGTACTATGTGCATGGTGCATGACGTGTATAAATTTTTGTCATGTGTGTAATATGTGTAATGTGCGGTACATGACGTGTGTATGATTTGTATGGTATATATCATGTGTAATATGTGTATGGCGCGGTGCATGACATGTACGATTTGTGTCATGTGTAATATGTGTACGGTGCGGTGCATGACGTGTATGATTTGTATGTGCGATGTATGCGCGCAGGCGGACGGCGGCTCTTCGGTTTTTCGGCGGGAGACTCAAGCCCAAAACTGAGAGGGGTTTCCAAGTGGCGAGGGGTGGCTCAGTTGCTCCCGGCGGCAGAGGTCAGTAAAGCCCAACTCCATAAATACCTATTTTATTACTTGATCATAGTATGAGTTTTGCCTAGGGGTCAGTAGCGCCCCGCCTCGTATGAACCCCTTTTATGACTCAAGTATACTATGAAATAGTAGTGTAGTCTATGGGTCAGTAAACAAAGCCCAGGCTCGTATTATTTTCCTTGGTGACTTGATTGCAGTGTGAGTATAGCCTACTGTAGGAGTCAGTAACGCTTACACCCGCATTGACCCCTTTGGGATGGTCCCCTCATAAGGGATATATATATGGGATACAACGGATATAAGAAAAAAACGGATATAACGGACATCTGGGACATAAGGGATACAACGGATATAAGGAATATATGGGATACAACGGATATAACGGATACAACGGATATAACGGATACAACGGATATAAGGAATATATAGGGATATAAGGGATAGCGACCTAAACAAAGACAGCTTTGTTGGTATCAACTCAACCGTCGACGACCGGCGTGGGCGCCCAGCGCTACCGATTGGATAATATTGATATTTACATGTTGCGCCCGTGCCGCATGATAGGACTCCTTGCATTACAACTATTGTAACTCGGACCCCAACCATTGTACCATTCCCCAATGACGCAGTAATCGTCACTCTTGATCGTCAATGTTAATGTCCCCCTCCATACTATAATCAAGTCCCAAGAGGGTTAACTCGTTTTTAGACTTTGTTATAGTCTGAAGGCCGATTTTGTTTTCGTTCGATAAGTCGGCTCGTGGGAACTTAGAGTGAAAAACGTGCGAGCGAAGATGCCGCTCGAGCGAGCAAGGCGAGCCCCCCCCCCTCCCCAGGTTGCCCGTGCTGATTCGCGTGATTTGATCGATGTCATTTTTTTTGTCATTTTTTCTCTCAAGCCCTAAAAGGGTTCACACCTTATACAGATCATACAGATCATACAGATCATTCCAGCTTCATGACCTAGCTCTTTCAAGGAAGATATATTCCTCACGCGAACTGCGATGCAAGGAATCCCCTCCTTGTCACGTGCAACCCCTTCTCGTACCCCCCTTCTTATCCCGTCGAAACCCTGGCCGTCTGTGCCTTCGTGCAAACGCCATGGCACCAAAAAAATGCTCGAACCGTACAGACGCATTGGATGAGCAGTTTCGTCCCGTGAGTCCTCGGATGCCCTCCGATTCAAACCCCGCATTGCTCCCCTCCTTCTCACGTCTAACCCCTCCTCGCGTCCCCCTCCTTCCCTTGAAACCCCTCCCGTACCCCCGTCCGTCTCCTGTCGAAGCCCGCCTTACCCGCCCCATGAGTACACCCCCCCCCCCCCCTCC
The DNA here is from genome assembly GCA_008828725.1 of Saccharina japonica. Classification (NCBI taxonomy): domain Eukaryota; class Phaeophyceae; order Laminariales; family Laminariaceae; genus Saccharina; species Saccharina japonica. Next base: position 1,351,432 of record MEHQ01002178.1, read on the forward strand.
CCCCCCACAACCCTGAAAAAAAAAAAAAAAA
>MEHQ01002178.1:1357032-1381288 GCA_008828725.1 Saccharina japonica
CCACCCCCAGCCCCCCCCCCCCCCCCGCCCGCTGAGTCTAGTTGTTTTGACGCATCGATGACCCATGATCGGGAAACGTCTGTGCAAAATTTCGTCCAGATGGGACCTAAACAATCGCCATGAGAAAAGGGCACAAATGTCGTCGGTATGCTCGTTCCTGGTCCAACAAAAATCAAGGAAGATTGAAAATGAAATATTTTGGAAATGTGAATCTGTGGCTTTCTGTTTCATTGTCTTGTATGCCTGTCATGGTTTGCTATCCAGAAATGACGGGTATCAAACGATGACAGGCGTGTAAGACCATGGCACAGAAAGCCACAGATCCACAGATCCCAAAAGCTGATATTTCTAGTTGTGGTGAGCTTGTTGGTGTCTAATCTTGTCATTGGTCAGGTTATTCGTTTCTAGTCTTGTGATTGGTGAGGGTTTTCGTGTATAGTCTTGCCATTGGCCAGGTTATTCGTGTTTAGTATTGCCATTGGTCAGCTTGTTGGTATGTGCCTGGTACTATTTTCATGGGCCATATTATTCGTGCTTAGTGTTGTCGTTCGTCGGATTTGTACTGTACCAGGTATGATACTGTCCTTGGTGAGCTTATTCGTGCATACTCTTGCCATTGGCCCACTTAGGTATATATGTCTATCCTGGTCATTGGCCAGCTTATTCGTATCTACGCTTGTCATTGGCCAGCTCCATCGTGTCTAGTATTGACAGGGGTCAGTTTATTCGTGCCTGTCTTGGTGATGGCCTGGTTATTAGTCTCTCGTCTTGCCATTGGCCAGCTCACTCGCGCCTAGTCTTATCGTTGGCCAGATTTTTCGTAGCTACTCTTGGCTATTGGCCAAGCTTGTTCGTGCCTAGTATTGTGATTGGTCAGTGTATTCATGTCCCTTCTTGCCGCCTTGTTGTTTCTTCGCGTTGGTTTTGCACATTCTTTGGCAGGCGTACGCCAAGCTTCTGGGCGGCGAGCTTCAGCAGGACCAAATCTACGTGCGGTCTACAGACTACACGAGAACGTTGGAGGTGTGTATTGGCATGGAGTTCAGTAAGTAAGAGGCATGCAACGGTGGGGGGGTACACATGTCGTGCATGGCCCTAGTCGTATGGCCACAGGCACTCATCTCCCAGAAGGCCGAGACGGAGCACGTCGGGCTTTCATTGACCAGGCAGGCATTGCTTGCACCAAGCGCGAAGCGCTGTGAGGTGTCGGGCGAGTCGCACGAAGAGTGAGAGCTGCATCCTACTAAGAACCGCTTGTGAGGCGGATTTTGTTGCATATTGGATAACAGCGTCGAATGAAAGGCTACGGGTAGAGGGGGCACCTTTTGGGCGCAAAAAAAAATGATTGGACGGGGTTGTAACCTGTTGCGCTCAACTAAATGCTTTTTTCTGCAATCTCTACGTGCATACTATGTTTTTTTTATTGTTTTGATCGTTACAGGCTTTGTGTGTCCTGTAAATCATATGCCTGGTTTTCTTATTTAGGTGTCTGAAATATTGTGTGTACACGCCCCAGTTACAGTATAGAATAATAGCCTTTGCTTTCTATACATTAACCTTGGATGAAGGCTCTCCTCGTCACTCCAATTATTTATCTCTCCCTCCCTCCAATTATGTATCCCTCCCTCCCTCCCTCCCTCTGCCTCTCCCTCTCTTACCTTTCACCCAAACATGGTTCTCTATATCTCGCGACCCGACCTTGTCCTTTGGTATGCGGAATTCTCGCTCGGTTTTCAACAGTCGGCTGCGGCGTTTCTCATGTCGTTCTTCCCGGGGTCCTCGGGAATGACCATCATTACCGACGAAGACGAAAACGGAGAGGTATGTTTCACCCTTGTATTTTCTATGGGGAAACTCCGAAATAGGGTATTTTCGATCGTTTTGATAAAATTGTGATGCTTTTTTTTTTCATCCTTTCCATCCTTTCCATCCGTTTTTGGTCATTTTTATATTTATGAAAAATTTTACCCTTTTTCGGTTCTTTTGATCATTTTGGCTCCTTTTCTCGACCCTATCATAATCAGGTTTTCATCATTTTGACCATTTTGGTACTTTTTTTACTAAATGTTTTAACCTTTCCGGCCGATGCCGTCGGTATATATGTACCATGCGCCTCTGGAATGGCCATCGTTACGACGAACACGAAAGTGGAGAGGGAGTTCGTTTCCCCCCCCCCCCCGATATTTCGTAGATGGTTTAACATGGATGTTTTTCTACGGGATCACGGGAATCACAGTAGGTCACTTCCGGTTATTTTGGCCGCTGTTTGTCCTTTTGGCTCTTTCGATCCTTTCGATCGTTTTTCTTTTTTTATTATTTCGAGCATTTTTGCCCTTCCGACCCTGTTGTGGAGCATTTGGTCATTTCGGTCGTGTTTTGACCTTTTTTTCCATCATTTCGATCGGTTAATTATCGTCTTGATCCCATTTTGGATTTATGTTTTTTTTTTTTTCGCATTCCGCCCACTCCCGTCGGCCTACTTTGCCGTCATGCAGCCGCGCGTCTCGCCTGTTCTGCCGGAATACCTGGTAAAAATGTTGGATATCGTATCGAATCGATATATCGGAATATCGAACTTTCGATATATCGGAATATATCGGAATATCGAACTTTCGATATATCGGAATATCGAACGTGTTCTTCCCCTCGATCCCCTGGCATCCCCGTGTTTTTTGTCAGATAATGAACGTAAGCTTCCATGAACATATCAAATATCGAATCTATATCGAATACTCTTTCTGTTTATTGGCACGCATCGTATCGAACTCGATTCCGATATCGATCATGTCCAACACTTTATACTCTACCCCTTACACAGGTGATGCATGGGGTCGGCCTGAAGGCCAGCAGCAAGGGCTCTACCGGAGGCCAGGAGGTGAGGGAAGATTGTAGGGGGCGCGGTGGGGGAGAAGGGAGGGTGTAGACATGGAGAGGGAAGGGTATGCTCATGTCGTGCATGGCCGTACGTAGTCGTATGACCATAGGGTGGGGCAGGGCCCACCGTTGTATCATATTACAGCACGGTCCAGCAATACCAGTCCCTGTTTTTTTTTAGATCATTTTGCTGTAAATTTAATGTCAGTTTGATGTAATATTTATTGTCACTTTATTAAAACTTTAACGTATTTGTCATGTAATTTTAGTCTAATTTTGATGTAAAATTACTTTAAAATTATTTCTGGATTACTCTCCAGCTCAACTGGGAGGCTTTACATTCAGCGGCCTCCTGGTATGACCTGGTATATATTAATATGTGCTAGGTACTGTGTATTCAGTCATGCCGCGCTGGACAGATCATATCAGATAGATCATCTACAGATAAATCATGTACAGATAGATCATCTAGATCATCTGCCGGTATGATATGTTGTGCAGGATCTGTACAGTACAAATCCAGCCCAGAAGAACCTGTCCTAGATCATGCAGGTTATACACAGTAGATGATATGTCCGAGATGTAGATGATATAGATCGTGATCTGTCCGAGATGTAGATGATCTAGGTCATGATCCGTTCGAGATGTAGATGATCTAGATCGTGATCTGTCCGAGAAGTAGATGATCTACGGTAGATCGTGATATGCCCAGAGACAGACTATCTATTAATATATCGTTATATACTCAAGGTGTCGATGATCTAGATCGTGATCTGTCCGTGATGTAGATGATCTACGGTATATCGTGATATGCCCAAAGACAGATTATCTAGGCTGTCGATGATCTAGATCGTGATCTGTCCGTGATGTAGATGATCTACGGTATATCGTGATGTGCCCCGAGAAACAGATTATCTAGATCGTGATCTGCCCGAGATGTCGATGATCTAGATCGTATTCTGTCCGAGGTGTAGATGATCTACTGTTATTTGTGATATGCCTGGAGAAACAGATTATCTATATCGTGATCTGCCCAAGATATCGATGATCTAGATCGTGATCTTTCCGAGATGTCGATTATCTAGATCGTACTCTGTCCGAGATGTAAATGATCGTGATCTGTCCAAGATGTAGATTATCTACGGTATATCTTGATATGCCCCGAGAATAAGATGATCTAGATTGTGATCTGTCCGAGATGTAGATGATCGTGATCTGTCCAAGATGTAGAAAATCTAAATCGTGATCTGTCCGAGATGTAGATTATCTAGATCATGATCTGTCCGAGATGTAAATGATCTAGATCATGATATGTCCGAGATTTAAATGATCTACAGTAGGTCGTGATCTGTCCAAGATGTAGATCTAAATCGTGATGTGTCCGAGATGTAGATAATCTAGACGTGATTTGCAGTTGTCCGAGATGTAGATTATATAAATCGTGATGTGTCCGAGATGTAGATAATCTAGACGTGATTTGTCCGAATGTAGATTATATAAATCGTGATATGTCCGAGATGTAGATGATCTACTGTAGATCGTGATACATATGTCCGAGAATTAGACGATCTTCAGCAGTAGATCGTGATACATATGTCCGAGAATTAGATGATCTTCAGCAGTAGATCGTGATACCTATATCCGTGAATGAGATGATCTTCAGCAGCATCTTCAGCAGTAGATCTTGATCTGTTCGAACTATAAGATCTGTTCGAAGGTAGTTTTTCTCTTTTTTCTTGATATTAATAGTCCGTCCTTTGTGCGTCATCCCTCGTCTGCCCGTGCCCTGTACCGTGCGTGTGTGCGTGTGTGTGTGAAAGCAGAAGGTCGTGGTGGGGGCGTGCGATCGTGCGGCCTCGCTATCCACCACTCAAAACGGGGGGTTCAAGCCGAGAGCGGACGTGGTTTCCGACCTGACAGGCTTGTTTGGGGAGGGGCTGGCGGACTGGAAGATGACGGAGATTGGCGATGCCCTGCACGCTCGGTCGTGCCACAACATGACCCTGCCGTGCTCGGATAAGGTGATTTTACGTGACCATTTCAATTCCATCTTTTTTTTTCCCATCCAGCATGATTCTGCTGTGCTAAGTGATTAGTAATTGTTGATTTTACGTGACCATTTCGAATCGTTTTTTATCTCTCCCATCCAGCATGGCCCTGCCGTGCTCTGATCAACTAAACCACTTACGATATAGTAGACACCAGGTACGACAATATATTAATTGTCCTGTATACCTTCACTAGCTTGGCTGATTGGTCACTATTGGATGGAGTAGATTATAGATTATACAATCCGTTAGCACGGACCTTTGAGGATGTTTTTTTTTCTTGAAAATTGGGTAGCTGTGGTCCGCATTTCGGAATCGTGGTCCGCGTTCGGAACGTTCTCGCAATTTTCTCGCTAGATGCAAAAGCGGCGCAGCCAGCCGCGTTTCTCGCTTGTTTCTGGTCCGGTTTGGGTCCGGTTTGGGTCAGGGTTAGGGTTGGGGGGTGGGTTGGGTCTACGCTCGTACCTTGACCCCACCAGGAAGTGCTTCCTAGCTCACAAAGCAATGCAACAAGTGAACAGCCCGCCCCTATAAAGATCCTTGCTAACGAATTGTAACAGGAGCTCATTGGATATCTCGAGGATCCAACTCTTGGACATAAGCTACGCACACTACAGATCATTTCTCCCGTGTATATCCAGTGACGACAAATGACGCTGCTGTGCTATGGTACTCGGTATGTGTTCAAGTGCACACAAGAGTAAAGTACCCGCTGTTACGTACTGGCACTATCACCACATGAAACCCTGATATGGAACAGCTCACTGCTCCTAGATGGGTACTGCCTACTGATGTAGTACGAGCCTCGAATGTACGTTGTAGCAGATAACCCTGTGTTGTCCAGCAGCGAATATATTATATATACCTGGTACCAATTACGGCTGAAGTAGGTGTCATCTCTAATAACGTAGCACTTTTGTTTTCCTCCAATTTATTTTTTGGGTGACTTAATAATGACTTGCTATTAGTACAGAGCTCCTTAAGTTGAAGTCCTCAGAGAAACAATGGTGCACCTCTACCGTCGTGTGGTATACATAGGGTTACAGGCACAATTCGATGCGAGTCGACGAGGGAAGGGCTGAAGTCTTCTCGCGATAAAAAATACAAGGCAAGAACCGTAGTGTGGGAGGAGGGAGAGGAGCCTACTTTGTGACCCCGGATCTGAGTTACGACCAGGAAGGAGAGAGAAAGGAAGGGCGTAGATAATAAGTACGTAGGGGTCCACCCGTAAGGCTAAGGCGGCAAATATGACCGCCTTATAGAGGGAAGCGGCCTTATTAATTCCAGGTTATGAGCGCCATTCCTCAGTCGCGCCAAGCGATTTTGACCGCCTTGTATCGGGATACCGCCTTATCGTGCTCAGACCGTCTTATTGGGGGACCCCCACTGCATGCTTCTACTTTTTACGCTCGTAGCTCTCGCTATTTACCGGGGACCATAGTAAACACTAGTAAATAGGACCTACGGTACACCCAAGACTATATATTTCTATTTCCCTAGTTTTACTAACAATATTTGGTCCCCTATTCACTATGCCTCCCCCGTGATGCGAGTTATCTGTAACTGTCGACAACTATGTGGTGGGTGTAGATCGTGCAAAAATCGCCGCCCGTTCCTCGGTTTGTTCGTTTTTGGGAGATTCCGGTCGTCAGACGAGACACGGGGATTCGAGCCCCCCAGGCTAGGAATGAGATGAGCCCCTATATTATGACGCCGTCGTAAATTGGAAACCCGCTGCGAGGCACCCTGCTCTCGGTTGGCACCCTGCTCCCATTACCGATCTGATGGAACCGCTTTATCTAAAGTTATTGGGTTTTAGTATGGGATTCGGGGGATGACGTGTGCCTCCCCCCCCCGTGTGGTTCCAGCTTTAAGATATGAAAAGGGAAGGGAAGGGAAGGGAGAGGAGCCGGAAAAGCCCTTCTTTTTTGTTTTCCGTTTGTTTGTTTTTCTGTCGCCATCACGTTGTAAATTCGAAACTCGCTTTGCCCGCAACAAAACCTCTGCTTCGAAACACCCCGCCCTCTCAAGCTGGGCAGCCTGATCCCACCCGGGCCTTAGCCCTCCAAACTGGCCCTGAATATGCCGCTACCGTGTACATAATAAGCCGCTATTAATACCTGGTACCGCTCGGGGTGGAAATGTAAGGAAAGTTGAGTCTTTATATTTTATGTATAAACGCTTCTTATGTCCCCACCCAAAGTGGTACATAGTTAGAGGCGCCGGCAGGGCTCACACTCTCTGACTATTTTGTTTTTCATTTTTTTTTTTTAATTCGGTGTCTTGTGTCGTCTGCCCCGTGTTTGCGTTTGTGTGTCTATTCAGGGCTGCGTGTCGCCCGTCCTTGCCCTGAGCGCCATGTCCGAAGCCGACCGGCAGATGTGCATGAAGTACGTCGGAGCTGCCGGGGGTGGCGAGGCTGCCGCTTTGTCGCTGTACCCGTTCACCAGCGAGATTCTCACCAACATGAGGGTGAGAAAAAAATAAAATAAAATAAATGTGGAGACGGTATGCTGTGGTATGATATATATGTTAATGTTTTCCACTCTCGTCGAAATAAAGAGGCGCTGGCGCCGGCGGGGGTAGGGGTGCTCCTGTTTTTTTGCCTTTTTCTGAGGGTCCTTTCTCACTTAGGGCTTACGGCAAAAGCAATATCTCACCCAAAACCTGGCTTTGAGGAAATGTGCACATCTTAACCCTTGCTTTTGTTGGATTGATGTTTACACTTGACCGTTGATTTCGTAGCTGTTGACTGATTTTGACACTTGACCGTTGCTTTCGTAGCTGTTTACGGTTGATGTTCTTGATCCGTTATATAACCTTGGGGCGTGCTGATTCGTTGATCTTTTTTGTTTCCTTATCGACCTGAATGAAAACAGGACGTTTTGAGCGGAAAATCGGCCACAAAGTTCGCTCTTTTTTCTGGGCACGACACCGTTGTGGCCCCCCTGCTCGCGGCGCTGGGAGCGTACGACTGCCGCTGGCCCCCATACGCATCCCATGTCGCCTTCGAGCTCTGGTCGAAACCCTCTCCAGGAAAACCTTCGAAAAATAAGAAGAAAGAGGGAAAAGGGAACGAGGACGATCCCGCAAGACGAGCACGCCGCGTGCTGCTAGGAGAAGACGAAGGTGGGATGGCCGGGGATGCGAGGGAGTTGGAGAATGTTGTGAAGGCGTTGCCATCGCGGGGTGGAGGGGACGGGGGAGCGGCGGGGGCGGGGGTTGGAACGGCGGCGAAGCTAGAGGGGCGACTTTTATCCGAGGGACCAAACGTGGAGGAGGAGGAGAAGGAGGGAGGGGGAGGGGGGACGGGAGAGCTGACGGGAAAAGACAAAGACGCACGTGAAAAAGTAGGGGCGGACGGGGGGGGAGAGGAGGAAGCTGGAGGGGAAGGGGAAGAGGAAGAGGAAGAGAAGGAAGAGGAAGCGTACGTGCGAGTCACGTTCAACGGACGGCCTGTGACGCATCGCATCACGGACTGCAAGGACTTGGAAGGGTAAGTCGTGCGGCGCCTACTTATACAGTAGAGGAGGAAACATCGGTCGGGTTTTTGTTTGTTTTGGAGGGGGGAGGGGACGGGGGGAGGTGGGGTTGTGCTTTTTTCGCTCCCAGCTTGGAGGGATGTGTCGTGCTTGCGGGAGGCACAGACAACAGCTGGATTTTGTAACGTTTACGACGTATTCACACCTCGGGTAGATCATGATCTAGATCATCTAGTTCCCCGCATGCCCATGTGAGAGGTTGTGCAGGATCTGTGTAGTACAGATCCAAGCCAGGAAACATGTCCTACTGTAGACCGTGCGATTGGAACCTACCAATTTGTTATTTTGTCGTGAAACCCTTCCCACCTACAGCTCTTACTATTGAAAAAAATCCCTTCTCCCTTCTTCCCCTCCACCCTGTCCTCCCACGCTCGTGCTGTGACGACTGGTGGCTGCTGAAAAACCCTCGCAGGCCCTACGGACCAGATTTGTGTCCGCTCTCTCGGTTGGCCAAGACAATAGGACGGGCGATCGCGCCGCACAACTCTCTGGAAGAAGCCTGCCAAGATTTCGCCAGCAGGCATCCGTGAATGCGCTTTTTTCTCCCCTTTGATTGGCCAGCCAGCCACCCTCCCCGACCCACCCCATCTGTTGTGTGGTGCATACAAGCAGTCACACATCGGGCAGGCAAATAAGATCCCCAGAGGTATCGTGATCTAGGTCCTTACACGGCGGATAGACCCCTGATCTGTATGATCTGTATGGTCTACAGATCGTGTTGACGGATCTGTATGGTCTATAGATGATGTTGCCAGGTGGGAGCCGTATGATCTGCATGATCTACATATAGATCGTGTTGTCGGATCTGCATAATCTAGATCATGTTGCGAGATGGGAACTGTATCATCTCTATGATCTATAGATCATGTTGCCGGATGTTTTATGAACTATAGATCATGTTGCCGGATTCTTGTGATCTGTAGATCTTGTTGCCAGGTGGGAGATGTGTGATCTGCATGATCTATACGTAGATCATGTTGCCGGATGGAAGCCGTACGATCTGTATGATATATAGATCATGTTGCCGGGTGGGAGCCGGATGATCTGTGCGTTGACCTAGCACATGTTTTTCCTGCGTTGGCCCTGCACGATACCTATCGTACCCCAACATATGTTAACGGCGGATGGGGGGGTGTTGGATTATCTACATCGTGATCTGCATGATCTGTATGAAAAGACAGTGCTCTCTCTGTCCAGTGTGTCCAGACGTTTTTGTTTCTGTTTATTCGTGGATCCCGGTGCCTCGGTGAGGCGCTCAATAAATACCCGTGTCTTTTTTTTGGTACGTAAGCAGTGTTGTTGGATGTGTACCTAGTGGTACGGCGGTATTGTTGGATGGTTTTATACGAGAGAAAAGAAGCCGTTGTTGGCAGGGGGGTCGTTTTCATTGCAAGTGGTGGCGAGGCTCGTGGTTCGAACACACTTCTGTTCGTATTCTGTTGGGTGATTCTTGGATACATCTTCGTAGGGTTGCCAACGCTGACTCGATTAGTAACCGCTGTATACCATGGTATATGATGCGGGAATAGTAATATATGCCCGGGTATTCAGTATTCAGTACCTGTACTCGGTATACACCCAGATACCTGGTACGATATACCTGTAATTCCCTTGTATACCCGGGTATACATAATGGTTTCTGATACGATATACCTGTAATTACCTTGTATACCCGGGTATACACCCTAGTGCCTACGATATACCGGTAATTACCTTGTATACCCGGGTATACACCCTGGTACCTGGTACGATATACGGGTATAATTACCTTGTATACCCGGGTAAACCTTCAGGTACATACTCTGGTACATACCCTGGTATGTACCCTGGTATCTACTCGGTATATACCCTGGTAGACAAACGGGTACATCTAATACCCTGCTACATACTCTGGTACATACCCTGGTATGTGTATCGCCTGGTATATAGCCTCGTATACACTCTGGTACGAGTATGTACATGCCCCAGAATAAAAAAAGAGTGGTGGAATGAGTAACAGGTACCAGGCAACAATAATCGACAGCGGTGGCGCGAATTTGTGGAAAGCACTCCCTACCGCACGCGATGAGCCGGGGCACTACTAATAGTGTTGTAGTATTGGTATTAATAGTAATAAAATTTTTTCAACGGCTACATCTATATCGTACGAAGAAGACCCTCCACAAGCAGTTTTGCTTTATTTTATTTTTTCCGATATTATTATTAATTTTGGCAAAAACGGACGGGAGCATTCTGTAACCTCCTTGGGCCGTTCGCCCTCCTGAACCTGACCTTCTCAAAACTCAAAACAGTACGTACGTACCAGGTACGTATCTTGAGAATGTTGGATCTACCTGGTATGATATATTGAATCTTTGGGATACTATGGGATAATATTTGGGATAATATGGCATGTCTCAACAGTATTTTGGGAATATTGGATCTACCTGGTATATGATGTATTATTCTAGGATCTTTAGGATACTGCGTACCAGGTATGGAATAGTATTTCGGGATACGGGATATTTGATGCAAAGGATCTTTGGGGCACTGGACACTTGGGATATTTGATTTATTTATGTCGTATTGGATCTTTAGGAGATTGGATCTTTGATCCTAGCCTGCTGGGCTTGTCGATCTTCGGGGTGTTCAGGACCTTGGTTGGCCTGTGGGGTGTTGTTGGTCGTTCGGGTATTATTGTTGCTCTTCTTGGCCTTCCTTGCAGTGTTTCTGAATTGTCGAGGTATTTTATTTGTGTTTTCGAATCTTTGGGATACTACTGGTGGCGTCTTCCGAAAATTAATTTACGGGCATGTTGGTGTGATACCCGGAGTAGATCATACAATCCGTTAGCAAGGATCTTTAAGGGATTATTTTGTCTTAAAAATTGCGCACCTGTGGTCCGCATTATTTCGGGATCGTGGTCCGCGTTCGGAATGTTCTCGCAATTTTCTCGCTAGATGCAAAAAAGCGGCGCAGCCGCGTTTCTCGCCTGTTCCTGGTCCGTTTTGGGTCCAGTTTGGGTCAGGGTTATAGGGGTTGGGTTTGGTCTACGCCCGTACCTTGATCCCCCCAGGAAGTAAGTGCTTCCTAGCTCGCAAAGCAATTCAACAAGAAGTGAACAGCTCGCCCTTATAAAGATCCTTGCTAACGAATTGTAATAATAGGAGCTTGATACCCGCGGGGCCTTTTTTTTTCATGATACCTGTGATATTTTAAGGGATGTTGGTGGTGCTCGTGCTGTTGATATATAGCCTTGTTTCTCGTCAAGAGACATTATTTTTAGGAATATGAACACCGTTTCCGGTTTTCCAGGGGTCAGGTTGTTCGTTATTAGTTGCGGGCTAGGAAGCAACTAACTTCCTACTGGGATTATTAAGGTATGGGGCGCAGACCCAACCCAACCCCTAAATAATAACCCTTCCTTATGTATCCCGCCCCTAACCTTAAAACCTTAAACGGGCCAGAAACAAGCCTCCTTTTCACCTTCAATATTCCGAACTAACTGCGGACCATTTTCCTCCTTACACGAATAACAGTGACTTGAAAAATCCTGGAAACGGATTGTGATACTCGTATATGCACGAATTAACTGGTGCAAAAAATATTGTCCTTTCGAGTCTGAAAGAAAAAAAACGATAAAAAACACACACACGCGAGTCAAACCTGAATCTCAAAACAAAGCAGGAGGGCAAAGCCTAAGCTTTTGCCAAAACAAAAAAGAAAACGCTACTCGTACGTATCATACGTACGCCCGTTCTCCGAAGAGAGCGGGCTCAGAAACCAGAGATCACCAAAAAAATAAGCAAGGGAAAAAAAAGGTGTTTTACGTATAATAACACGTACCCTGAAGGCGTGCCAAAACAAAACGAAAAAAAAACAAGAAAAAAAATCGGGGTTTCCACTTTAGTGCGTTCGTGTTACATATAAAATAGCATCCAACAGTCCAACACTCCAACACAGAACGCCTCATGGTTTCTTCTTGAGCTTGATGACCATTTTTTTTTTCGCCCCAGCAACGCTCCCGCTCCCCTGCTTCGAAAACGCCAACCCCACGTTCGGTTGCTTTTCCGGCCAAGCTGCTGCCGCCCCCATTGGCGAGGCGGCCGTGGGGCCAGCAGAAGCGCTGGAAAGCTTGGCCTCCGCCGCTGCTACGCGATTCCGCTCTGTCTCGGCGGCCTTGACTCGAGGAAAGACAACAGCACACGACAAAAGAACACGACAAAGGAAAGTTATGCAAGGTGAAACAAGACAAGCAGGGTTATAGCTCCTAGGGGGTGTAACATAATGACGTTGTTTTTTAGGAGAAGATACATATTTGAAACAGAATTAAACAAAATAAAACTCAGCTGTGAGATCGTGTTTTCGTTTTTTTTCTCAAAACTCTCAAACAAGTCATGTTTCCAAGCTTGGTGTGATACCTCGATCGCATTGCGGGGTAGGCCAAAACAAATATAGTACTGCTGCCAATGACGCGGGGGGTGCAACATTGACGAGGAGTAGCGTACTGTATGCGAGGGTTTGCTAAGGGAGGGAGGGAGGCGTAACTAGCCTCCAAGAAGGGAAGGCGGGATATTTACTGGTTCAGAGAGATAAGAGAGAGACGACTACTATAACGGGGGGCCGTGGTAAATAGGATCATGTATTGTTAGTAAAAATAGGTAAATATATACTGCTAGTTTTTTTCTGTGTGCTGTAGGTCCTATTTACTAGTGTTTACTATGGTCTTCCGTAATACTATGAACACTGCGGTACTACGTGAAGGATGCTCGATTCAAGCCGGAATGGAACATGTATACTATTAATACTGTACCCTGGTATACCATACCTGGTACCTTGCTGGCGGGAAAAATAAACAACAAAATGCGTGAGTACCTCGGTACACGCGCAGCAACGGCTCTACGAGTATAGCAAACTAATGTCCACGGCGGTGCAAGTAAGAGTACATGGCAAATCACAATCAGGACGAACCAAATCACACCTCTGACGCATCGGCCGGATCGATCACGATCTAGGATAAAATGAGGAGGCAGTGTGGACTGACTGTCCACCATTTTTTTGCGACGCTGGGCCCAGTTGTCAACCCTACGTGCTTTTTTTTCCCGTCCCTTTACGCCTCCGAAGCCTCAAAACTATTCAAGTATACCGCCCCCCCCCTCCCTTTCTTCCCAGCTCGCCCCCCCCCCCCCCRCCCCCCCCCCCGACCGGTATTTATGATCACCTCGTTCTCTTCTTGCTTGTGGAGCTCTTCTGTTGCGCTGAGCAGCAGCGCCACAACAGCCCCGTCGGTCGCCAAGTCTTGAGCTCTCTCGTCCCGATCGTTTTTAGCCCTGACGTTAGCCCCGGCGCCAATCAAAACCTCTGCAGACCGCAAGGAACGTTCCTCGAAATTTCCTTCGGCGCTCGCGTCCCCCCCCTCGGCAGAGCAGGCCCAGTGCAAGGCAGTGTCCCCACCCGTCGTCTTCGCGTTTACGTTCGCCTTTGCGCGCAGGGGCGGGGGGGGGGGGGGGGGGGGCGGCCTGGGGGGTTTTTTAAATCAGAAAAAACTGAAGACAATAAAACTATACCTCGTACTCGTACTAAAACAGACGCAACCACAGTTGTGAAAGTCCAAAACGATATAACCACATACCGGTATTAAAAATATGGATATGTCACGGAATGAACGCGAAAATAAGAAACCGAAACGCGGAAATTGTATGTCGCGGGGAGACAAGCATGACAGAAACAAAAAAGCGGCGAGAGGTGTGAAAAAAAATCGCACCTTCCCTGTTCCGAGCAGGGCTTGCAACCCTTTGACATCGCACCTCTTCGCACACCTGCAGCAGTGTTAGACAGACAGACAGACAGACAGACAGACAGACAGACAGACAGACAGACAGACAGACAGACAGACAGACAGACAAACAGACAGACAGACAGACACACACACACACAGACACACAGACAGACAGACAGACAGACACAGACAGACAGACAGACACAGACAGACAGACAGACAGACGGGCTATTGTCAAGGTCGTCGTTGTCGTCGTTACGCTCACGGTTGTTGTCATAGTCACAGCCATGGATACGGTCATGGTCGTGGCTATTGTGGTGCTCATGGTCATGGTCGTGACTCTTGCCAGGATCATTGTCATGGCCATGGAATAAGGCTTTTCGGTCAAGCGGGGAAGCGGAAAAGGAACGCATCAGAGCCTTGGCACGGTACGTGGGTGGTTAAATCGGGGCTCAAAGCTTGAAAGTTTACTTTCTGACTGACTAACACACTACTGTTCACCTGTTCACCTGAGACGTTTTCCCTACTCTATGGGTGTCTTCGACTCTATATGTGTCTTCGAATCTATGTGTATGTTTTCGCAATCCCATCTTGCTTTACAGCTGTATTGTTGAAGTCGTTGTAAGCCTAGCTCATGGCTAATATTACGGGGGACCATAGTAAATAGAAACTACCGTACAAACAAAAACTTATATATTTCCCGATTTGTGATAACAATATGTGGTCCTATTTACTAGTGTTTACTATGGTTCCCCTGTACTACCACGACTACCACGACTACTACTGCTACTACTGCTACTACTACTACTACTACTACTGCTGCTGCTACTACCACTACTACTGCTACTACTGCTACTACTGCTACTGCTACTGCTACTACTACTACTACTACTGCTACTACTACTATTACTATAGCCGAAAATAACCAAGTACCACGCATATCACCGGCGGTGTGCATCATTACACACCATTGCGTACTGAAAATGTGCTTCGTCAATTGCTTGTTGTTTTCCCACTCACTCATCGCTATCATCTAGCCCGTGGTCACAAGACAAGCAGCGTCCAACAACCCTTACTGGAGTGGAAGAATGCCCCGGGAGAAACAGCAACTTTTAACTGCGCACGACTCAGGGGTGCTTCCCAACAAAAACAAAACAAATGGGGAAAAAAACGACACCAAACTCCTAAAAAGGTCAGAAAAAGAAACAAACCAGTGAACCAGTAGCATTTCCGGACGAACCTAAAAAAAAAAAAAAACTTTTGTTTTCAACTTGGTTTTATTCAGTATACCCGCCCCAATGCCTGGGTCTCGTGGACGTCGGACTTTTCTTTTTACGCGCATGATTCGCCAGTGTAAGGGTGCTAGTGGAGGAGTGTACGTACCTCAGGCCAAAAAACTAAATGGGCTTCTCTTTGCATGACCTCACCAGTGCAATGGTGTCCTCCCAAAGCTATCTTGAAGGTTGATGTCGGTGCCACTATGCTCCGCCAATACCTTCACCACGCCATAAAGCCCCCTCTCCGCTGCTAGCGTAACGGGAGTCTTCCAGAGTGGTACCATAAACAATGTGACAGCAGTGGTATTATGGTTGGGCGGATCAGGAACCAGGAAGCGCGGGCCGGGGGGGGGGGCGCGACTAGGCAGGTGCAAAGCTTGTTCAAGAGGACATGTAGGATGATAGATAGGCGGGTCAGGACCAATAGCCGGTGGTTGGGGGAGGGGGGGGCACTCATGCCGTGCACGGCCGTAGTCGTATGACCAAAGACCTTCGCATCCCTACAATGCCGGGACGGAGCACGTTGGGTTTTCATCAACCACGCAGACATTGATTGATTGCACCAAGCTCGAAGCGCCGTAAGGTATTGGGCGAGTCGCATGTAGGGTGAGCTGCATCCTGGGGGGTACTCAATTCATGCATGGCCGTAGTCGTACTTCGTACGACCATAGACCTTCGCATCCCTACAATGCCCAGTCGGAGCATGTAGGGTTTTCACCGACCAGGCAGGCATTGCTCGCACCAAGCGGGAAGCGGGGGGGGGGGGGGGGTGATTTGGCAAGAAGTGCACAGCGAGTTCCAAGAAGACAAATACGACGATAGTTGCGCGGACCAGGAATCACAATGGATGGGGGTGCTGGTGGGGTGGGGGGGCGGGGGCAGCGCGCGATTAATGGTCCTCATGAGGACAAACATAGTACAGCATGGCCCCTCAACAAGAAATTACCATAAATAGTATGAGCAAGCCTGACAACCTATAGTGACACCACTCTTGAAAAACGATGAGCATAGACTAATATATACTAGGGTTTAGTGTAGCGCTCGTCTCTGAACACCATGTCTTGATCCAATTTTCTTAGCGTCCCTCCCAAGGTGAGTCTTATCTTCTTATTATTGTTCTTATTAGCCTTAGAAGGTTATTTCGTTATTTCTTATTCCTGGGCCTTTAACAGAGCTCCAAGGAATACGAGCTCGAAAAAAAAATCATTTTATCGTGTCTTTCTCCCGCGTATATTTGGGACAATTTCCATTAGATAGTGCACTTGCGGTCCCGTACTACAAAACACAACACAACCTTGAAACCTGTGTTGTATCGGTATGTACTATTCATGTATAATAGGTACCTGCAAGTGCGCGTCCTGTGTGTTGGGGCTGGCACCCCCGGAGAGGAGACGCAGCACCTCTTCCGCGTCGCCTGCTACGGCGGCCTGGTGGAGACTGGTTCGTCCCTGCCGTAGGTGTACCGTGTGCGGCAAGCAGTACGTGCATCACGGTGCAGGTGCACAGCGGTGTAGCGGGCGAGGTTGTTGTTGTTGTTGTTGTTGTTGTTGTTGTTGTTGTTGTTGTTGTTGTTGTTGTTGGTGTTGTTGTTGCTGTGGTGCTGTTGTTGTTGTTGTTGTTGCTGTTGTTGTTGTTGCTGCTGTGGTGTTGTTGTTGGTGGTGGTGTTGTTGTTGCTGTGTAGTTGTTGTTGTTGCTGCGTTATTGTTGTCACGTAGAACCATCGGCCCTATTCGCAGGCGTACTAGGTGCAGCGAGCAGTACGTGCATCTTGGTGCATGGCGGTGTATGGGGAAAGCCTGTTGTTGTTTCTGTTGCTGATCTTATGATTGTCACAATAAATGCCCGCCATGATCCAGTCCATGGTCACAAAGACAGGCTTCAATAACTCTGGAGTGGAAGCATTACCCCAGGGAGGAAAAAGTGCACGTTGTTGGGTGTATGGTGTTTTGGTGTATACACGTATAACAGAAGGAGCAGCGACAAGCGACAGCAAGGTAGGGGGGGAGGGGGGGGGGGGGGGGGGGGTGTACTCATGTTGTGCACGGCCGTAGTCATATGACCATAGACCCTCGCATCCCTACAATGCCGGGACGGAGCGCGTTGGGTTTTCACCAACCAGGCAGACATTGCTTGCACCAAGCGCGAAGCGCCGTGAGGTATTGGGCGAGTCGCATGGAGGGTGAGCTGCATCCTGCTAAGAACTGCGGGGGGGGGTACTGTATTGATGCTGGCCTTGGAAATTTGACCATTGACCACGCATCCTTTTAGAGACGGAGCACCGTTCCTACTCCAATATACTCCTATATACTTCTCATAGAGGCACCTCCAAGATGTGGGCGCTCAAGGTAAAGGGGGTGTATCTTACGCACATTTTTTTGTTAGCTCCACTTTTACTTCCAAGCTCAGCTCGTGGGAGACTTTACCCCAAGCGGCCATATGGACAAGCCGTGGCCATACAGTATACAGTAGGTGCCGCCCCTTCCCCTCCCCAAGATTTTGCCTTCCCACTCGTCGTCGTGTTTTGAGTTTTGCCAACGCTCGCGTTCTGGCACGTTCGGCGACAGAATAAAAAAGAATCAGGAAACAAAAAAAAGTGGCTTCTGTTCTATTAACGCCAGCCGAGATTCGAAACCCAGCGCAACCACCAGCAGGGCGACGCTGACGAGAGGCCCTGAATACAACACCACCCTGCAAATAAACTCGTGCAACACCACCGCTTGTCTGATTAGTCCAGACTGGTCTTTCGGCCCATCATTTTTGTTTTTTTAATGCACTTCGGTTTCCGGGACAAATTACCTGGAAATACTCTGAGTTTTTTACTGAAGTAAAAGGGTTACCGTACAGTACAGGACACCTAATAAGAAACAGGAAATCTGGTCCAGGCTGGATTTCGTATTTGAGAGAGGGTACGTTCTGCACTAATTTCAAGCTAACGACTCCATAATTTCTTATTTTCCCTCTAAACCTCAGCTTGGCTTTCTTATCAGCCTGT
Organism: Saccharina japonica; assembly: GCA_008828725.1. Taxonomy (NCBI): domain Eukaryota; class Phaeophyceae; order Laminariales; family Laminariaceae; genus Saccharina; species Saccharina japonica. Next base: position 1,375,525 of record MEHQ01002178.1, read on the forward strand.
TTATTATTAGTAAGAAACAGGAAATATGGTCCAGGCTAGGTTTATCATTTGAGAGAGGGTGCTTTCTACACTAATTTCAAGATATCGACTCCAGAATTTACTATTTTCCTCTCAATATCAGCCTGTCTTTCTTGTTAGCCTGTTTCTTATTATTAATAGGTGTCCTGTACTGCTGTATACTGTAATCAAGATAATGAGATAACACACCGCCTGGGACGGATTGAATTTCGGAGTCGATTTTCTCCGAACCTGCTATAAGGGGGGCACACAAAAACGAAAATGGGTAGCTTTGGAAAGAGCTCGTCGAGATGTGTCCATCAGGCGCATCGCTGGGCAGCTGTGGCTCTCGCTGTTGTCGAAAAAATGAGCACAGAAAAATTGTCCTATTAAGGCCATAGGCACTGCTGCTGCACAGCCTTTATCTTTGGTTGGTGAAATAAAAGTCGGGAAGAAAAAAGAGCCACAAAGTGGTACTATAACGTTTGGTCTAACCCATTTAGAATTGAAAAACTTATCCCACACTAATTCCAAGTAGTTTGTCCCCAAAAACGGGGGACCGATTCTTAAGGGGTTAAAAGAGGGGATTTGTTATCTTATACCACTCTGTCCCAAAATATAAGGAACACTTTGATTACATATGAATATACAAAGTATCCTTCTATTTAGGAACAGAGTGGTATACATACGTGTTTTACGGTAAACGCTACTGAACGGTAAACGGCACTGAAACACGCGGCGGCGACCTCGAGCCCCCCAAATGGTTGAAATGGTTGGGGTTGGGGTTACGGTTACGGTCGGGTTAGGGTCGGGTTTGGGTCTGGGGGCCGACGTGCAAGCTAGAAGTTGAACCAAAAAAAAGTTTCACGAGTTTAAATGCAAGGTGGCGTTGCATACAGGATTATGTATATATACTACCCGACGCTGACAATTTATCCGTTAGGACTACGCGTACGTTAATACTACAAATCAACCCCGAAAAAGAAAAAAGCGCAAGACACACACACCAGCCGGCTGACGCAGCGGCCGGGGTAAGTCAACCATGATGACTGATGTGTTTGAAGGCTGTTACGACTTGGCCCACAGGTTCGACGGAATGGTTGAACACCTATCAACCGACCGCCTGCGGATTTTTGCCGTAACGAACGTGTAACGAGGCCTTATATACAACGTTACAACACTAAGTAAATAGTGCGGAGAGTTGCACCGGCGGTACAGTCAGTAGTGTGACTACCAGGGTACATATCAACGGTTCGTTTTGTCGAAGCTATGATACGGGTACTCGCACAGTCGTACTTGAGTTTGCTGCCCGTAGCACATATATACTTAATTTACCAACATGCCGATTACTTAATCGTACTACTCGTACATACCGGTATGATTGTAAGCAAGCAGTGGCAGCCACGCCCAGGGTAGAATCCGCTCGACAACTGTTGTGAGTGTTAAAGCTGACAAGGACGGACAGGATGGTGGTACGGGGGTAACGCGGGTACACGGGGGTATGCAGAGTAACAAAAAATCTTCCAATTACACTTTCTTGCACATTTGTCACACGGCTTGTGACAAACAGGGCGAGCCTGAGACGATGCCTGAGAAGCTATTTCTTGTGAACGCGGTCACTGCCCCCGGCCCTGGTCCGCGGTCTCCACGTCTCTACTGGCAGCAGGCAGCAGCAGTGGGGTACGATGGTCTACTGCTGGTGTTATGCACTACGTACTGGTACTCTCGTACTGCTACGTACGAATACCAGAGGTACTATGCACCCCATAAATCTCCGTACAGCACCACAGCAGCAGTAGCAGCAGCAGCTAGTAGCCATTAGCAAGCAGCCAGCAGCAGCCAGCCGCAGCCAGCAACAGCCAGAGCAGCCAGCGGCAGCAGCATGGACAAAATGCACCACAAGCCACCGGCAACTCAGCAGCGTGCTCTGGTGCTCTGATGATGCTCTGATGCTCTGATGACGCGGGCGTTTTAGGGGACGTTTTGAGCGAATGCCACAGGTATGCAAGTAGAGTTGGGAGACGACTGCGGAATCAGAGCTTAAAACAACGGATACCTAGACAAGGAGAAAACTAAAGCGAATCGCACCGTCTCATCTTGCGTGTCTGGAACAGTGCCTTTCATGGACAGGAGCCGGAGCTTGCGGGAGTAAAATGGAGGCAAAAGAAGGTCAACTCATGAGGGTTTCCACTGGAGTTGGGTTGCTTTCTCGAGTCAGGGGACGATTGTGACAGTGCCGTGGCCACGCCTTCCCGAGCCGTTTAGACGAGCGCATCCAGCGAGTCCAGCTGTATACACGCGTTCCGCCTTGAGAAAACCTCGGCCATAAAGGTACGAACGACTCAGGCGCATCTTCGAGTAATCACACTCCTCCATATCAAGAAACGGGGCTGGACGGAGACTACTTTGAAGGTACGTTTAATTTCACGTTTGTTTGACGGTTAGCTTTACCACAGCAGCAGCGAAGCAGCAGCAGCAGCAACAGCAACAGCCAGCGGCAGCAGCAGCAAGTAGCAGCAGCGGCAGCGTTATGGTGTAGCTGCTGGGTTTATCCGCATAGTTCGCGAGTAGAACATTCGTACGTCTTGATTCCACAGAGAACGAGCGCTACGCATGTTATTCAACTGTGTACCAGGTACGTACTGCGTAGCAAAATAAAGTGTACCCGGTGGTAAAAAGCTACCAGAGGGTATGATGTGATTGTGTGATGGCTCCGCCTGCTTCAGTTGAATCAGATGTGATGGTTCCGCCTGCTTCAGCTGACAAGGGTACCGGCAACCAACATACTACGCGTCGTACAGCAGTATTGCTTGTACGAGGACGTATTATAGCGTACCTGCTACCTCTAGCATGATATGTGGGGGGTATGACTAGGACTGCAGCCTATTTACAACGTACATATATGATCGCGCTTGTGGTCCCCTCTTCACGAAATATTGGCTTATGTTATATTAATATTAATAGTGTCACCTCCGACCTACTGACTTGTAGAGCGGGAAAGGAAGGGGGGGTGCATATATCTTCGTGTTTTCACTGGCCCAATCTCGCTGCGCTGCTTCCTGCTGCCGCTCTCTCTCTCGTCGACCTCTCGTGTTGCCTTGAGAGGTCTCGAAACAGCAATGGTGGTTATTGTTATTGTTGCACGATCCGTGGTCCATGTGATCGGCCACACCCCACACCACAAGCTTCAAACGTGTACCGCTTATCCAGCCTACGAGTATCACCTATACCAGTATACCCTGTGTACCTGGTATTTCGAGTATCGTACTATCCATCCCTACGTATATACCTCAGAGGTATGTTTACCGGTTTATCATCCCTACGTATATACCAGGTATGTTTACCGGTATATATTCGACGCTTGCCCTCGCCATGGGTATGATGCGGTCTGCTCATCGTCAGCACATACCCAAAACCGTCAAAACACTCCTCTGTGTTATGTACTCGGTCCCCCAAATCCTCAGGTGCTCAGGTGTTCTGGTCCGCTGTTGACACCAGGGGTTACTTTACACTTGGAGGGTGGCAAGATGGACGTAGAGCCTGCCGAACCCACCGACATTTCCCAAGGGGTTTCCCAAGAGGTTTCCCAACAAGGCGTCTACCAAGGAGAAAGGGGAGACGGGAAAGGAGGAGACAAGGCGGATGGGCGAAGAGAGGAGGATGAGGACGACATGCCCGCTTTGTTCATGACCACTATGCCTCGAGACGTGTGGGCGAACCCGTCGTTGGGTGCTCTGGCGGCGCTTATAGACGAGGGTCTTGAAGAGGGCGACAAGGATACGGCTACTACACAAGGCAAGTGTCCTTTGGCAGGTGGCGCTTGGCACCGATAAAAATGCAAGAGTGGACCCCGTTGGGCACCTTTAGGCATCTTTAGGACCGCGCTTCCGTGTTGGGGACAAGTTACTTGGAAATAGAGCCATTTGGGGACACATTGCTTGGAATTGGAGTAATACATATGTTCATGTACAACAAAAAGTGCAGTACGAAAATAGTTGATTGCGATACATTTATCAGGTCGGTATTACCCATAAAAATATATCCCGGGTTTTTTGTTTTTCGCCATTCACCGGTACGGTATATATAGGGGAAGTTCGCCACAGGAAACACCGTATTGTATCGGCAGCGCCCATTGGCCAAAACGCCGGCGTACCGTGACCGGGCACCGAACTTTACCGGGTTCACCGATGGGTGCCTATCTGGTCAGGTCCACCTTCACAATTTAGTGGTGGAGGTTTGACCGTTTCCTGGCGTTCAGAACACCGCTTCCAGTAGAGCTTATAAATATTCCACACCTCGGATAACGTAGCACTTAACGTTTTGCGTTAATGTTAGACGTCAGCGGAAAAAAATCGTGACATTGCGTTACTGCGTTAGCTAATTTCGTGATAACATATTATTAGTGTGTTAGATATTGGCGAGCCATCGCGTAACATTATGTCAAGAGTGTTATTGCCTTGATCCCGTTATGACCGCAGTATACCTGGTATGTGTTACGGTGTTAGGGTAGAGGCAGCCCATGGCGAGTAACACTATGTTAAGTGTGTTGGCGGAATTCCTAGTGGCCATCGTAACACACGTTGTAAAGGGAAATAGTTGACACACACTACTGTGCACGAGGTAAAGGGGCTAACACTACCCATCAGTCGCGCGGTATCCCTTAAAAGCAGGGCTGTTCACGGGTCGGGTCGGGTCAAACCTCGTGGATCAGGTCGGGTCGGGTCGGATCGGGTCGAGTAGGGGGGGGGGGCGACCCGATCCATAAGAGTTTCTCGACCCGACCCAACCCGACGCGATCCCGGAGATTTCGAAAATTTCCTGATCCAACCCGCGGGCCGGGTCATGACCCGTCAAGGGCCTGCTTAAAAGGCTGTTAAGCTTACACCCCCCCGGACAGATCATGATCTAGATGATCTACAGATAGATCATGATCTAGATCATCTAGTTCTTCACCCGCCGTTGTGAAAGGCTGTGCAGGATCTGCATAGTGCAGATCCAACCCGGGAATATGCACTTGAGCATGCAGATTATACGGCACCCCCACGGGCAACATTAACTAAATCATACAAGATCGGGAACAGATATTCCTTGAAAGATCTAGATCATCGAGTGGAAAGGATCTGAATGATTTGTCCGAGGTTTGTAATATATTAAAGTTTTTTTGTTGTACCCATCCGCCTGAAGATTAAAAACACAAAATGTTGACAAGGATCTGTACGTATTGATGCTGTGGTGGTGGTGGTGGTGATGGTCTTTCTTCCACAGGTCAAGAAGAAAGCGGCGAGGATGCAAGCGCGCAGAGCGGCAGCGACGTTACCGCTGCCGCCAACGGAGCAGCAACAGCAGCAGCAACAACAACAATGGCACAAAACGCTGGCTCCTGTCCCCAAACGATCGGTGGCGATGGTGACCTCGAAGGTTTTGACGGAGGGGAAGCAACAACGTCATCGCCCCTAAACGCTCCTACGGCAAGCGTACCTCGCAACGATAGCAGCAGCAGCAATAGCAGGGGCGGCGAAACGGTCGTTGGAACGATAGGTAGAACGGTCGGTAGAACGGTCGGTAGAACGGTCGGCAGCTCTTCTTCCGTCGGGCAGCAGCGCCGAGATGACGTCAGGCGAAGACGAAACGAGCGGAGAGCGTCTCCGTATGGTGGTGGTGGTGGTGGCGGTGGCAGTGGTGGTGGTAGCGGTGCTGCTGGGCGGCGAGGTGGAGGCGATGACGGAGGCAGCGCGGGCGGGGGGAGAGGGGGAGGGGGGGCGGGGGG